>PVJC01023009.1:0-26749 GCA_004026665.1 Murina feae
GCCCATCTTCCTCCAGCCACCAGAAAGCAGGGAAAACCCCACCTCATGGTCAGGCCAGCCTTTTCCTGCTCCCTGATCCCCGGAAGGGACCAGGGGAGCACCAAGCAGGCCCCCAGCCCCCAAGAGCTTGCTTTCCTGCTCCCCAGTGCCCCCCAAAGGGCCTGGGGAGCCGCCAAGCAGGCCGCCAACTCTTTCCCACTCACTGGTCCCCTGCTGCCTTCCTTTCCCACTTTCCGGTGCTACCAAGGGGTCTGGCGAGCTGCCAAGCAGGACCCTGGCCCCTGCAGCCTTGCTTTTCTGCTCCCCAGTGCTCCGCAAAGGGCCTGGGCAGCCGTCAAGCAGGCCGCCAACACTGCCACCTCTTTCCCACTCACGGGTCCTGGGTCCTGCGCTGTTCCGCCCTGCAGCCGCTCTGTGCACTCGGGAGGTCCCTCAGCCCGGCCTGTGCCCTCTCACAGTCTGGGACCCCTCTGGGGATGTCCACCTGCTGGCATGCCTGACCAGCCTGGGTGAGGGGCTGATGGCTGTCTCCAGGCTGGCCAAGCCCCCCAGGAACGTCCCTCACCCCATTGGGTTGTGGCCAGCGTGGGTGATGGGCTGATTGGCGCTTTCAGACTTTAAGGCTGCCCACAGCTCCCATTGACCCAATGTCCCAGCAAGGCTGGCTGGACGCAGGTTTCTGGGGTTTGTTTATCTTCTATAATTGATGCTGTTCCTTTAAGGCGAGGCCTAGACATGCAACAAAACCTCCTCTCTGCTTCACCTCACCTCTTGGTGTCTATAATGAGACAATGTTATTCTTAGGCCTGCTGTTTTCTTCAGCTCCCGAGGATTCTATGATTGTTATTATGTTGCAAACGTGTGTTTTGCTAGAGCCAGTTTAAGCGGAGTGGGTCGCAGTTTCACTTTTACTCCTGCTGCAATGGAAGCTGCCGTTTACTCAGGTCCGTGAGTGGCGGCCTCCATGTTGGCTGGGCTAATTTGCATACAGCCGCTCTGATTGGCTGGTGGGCGTGGCTTACCCCATCTTGGAGAAACGGTTAATTTCAATATTATGCTTTTATTAGTTAAGATTGTAACTATGTTTTATGTACATAATATACAAAATATATAAATTTAAAAGGGATAAGAAAAAAGAAACAAATGATGCTTTTAAGTAATTTTTTCATTTGTTAATGATAACATTTTATTCCTACTAAAATCTTTTACACATTATTAATATTCTTGGTGAGAACAATGCAATTGAATATGCTTTGTTATGTTTTAAATTCCCAGGTTAGGACTTTGTGATATACTTGTTCAGTGGGCTAAGTCTATGTTTGGTTTGTACTCTTACTTGGTTATAATGCTGTCAAAAGGGAAGAAAAGATATTTCATAGATGCAAATGGGAGGCATGCAACACTGGCCCCCTTACTGAATCATGGTATTCATTGCTCAATCATACTCACCGATTATACAAAGACTTTTGTGAAAATTCAGCTAATACCTTTCGATAGTCCCTGATATCAACATTCTTTTCTTAGAAATAAACCAGAAGGGCTGGAATATAGCTTTGGTTTTATATTTTATAAAATATGTTCAAAGTTAAGCATGTGAGTGAATTTTAAATGTTAGAAAATTTAGTTTCTTTTTTTAAAAAAAATCTCTATTGTTGAAAGTGTTACATATGCCCTCCCTTTTTATTTAAAGAAAATTTAGTTTCTTAGCATGAAGACATGAAAGTTTTTATAAGTGGCAGTGTCGTTTTCAACAACAAACTCACATAATGATGACTACTGGATTTTCACAGCAGTTTTTCCTAGCACAAGTTTCTTTGGAAAAGCTGTTACTTTCTTTTTCATTGGTGAACTGCCCCTTTTATCTTAAGAAACAGATAAGATGATTAATTAATTTATTTAATAACTGCTAGATAGAATTCTATTACTAGCTATTTGTCATCATTTAAAAGGCCAGATTTTGGATAACTATGGTATTTTTGCAAGAGCACTATCAGCAGCACATCCCAAGGACTTTGCCACAGTAGAACCAGCACACCTCCCTGTGTACAAATCATTTGTATGATCTTTCCATGTCACTACAAAACAATCTAAAGATTTTACTATATTGTAAATGATTTTATTTTTATAAAATCAATACTAACCCTACCCTAGCCGGTTTTGCTCTGTGGTTAGAATGTCAGCCTACAGACTGAAGGGTCGAGGTTTGGATTCTGGTCAAGGGCGTGTACCTCAATTGCAGGTTCGATCCTGACCCTAGTTGGGACATGTGCAGGAAGCAACTGATTGATGTGTCTCTCTCACATTGATGTTTCTCTCTTTCTGTCTCTACCCCTCCCTTCCACTCTCTCTAAAAAATCAATGGGAAAAAATATCCTCAGATGAGGATTAACAATAAAAAGCGTCAGTACCAACCCTAACATTCTATATTTCTTTACTATTTTGCTATTTCTTTACTGATTCAGGACCAGGAACATCAGTATCACCTGGAAGCTTTTAGAAATTCAGACTCCCAGGCTATAGACTGACTCAGAATCTGCATTTTAGCAAGGCCCAGCTGACTCATACACATTAACGCCAAACATACACAGTCAGATGTGAGAATGCCACCCTGTGAAACTCTAGCTTCCAATTTTTTGCTGCAATTGTTTGCTTAGGAAAAAAGAAACTTCTATCTAAATTTCACACACGGGGCAACTCTGTAGCCTGACTTCTTCCAAATCCTGTTTTCCTCCAATCAAACCACCTGCTTCATTGATGGTAACATTCACTCGGTTTTTAAGAAGTAATTTTCCGTGGAGAACATAACTTCTCTAGTGCCTCTTTCCTTTAGCGACTCAATAAAAGAGTCACTAAAATAGTCACTTTACACTATTCATTATTGGAAAAGAACCTAGCAATACCATTAACTTAGACAACATCTAAACTTATTCCCTAAACAAACCTCCCAGTTGGTGTCATTTGTTCTGTACTCGTTTCTTCTAACTTTCAACAATGTTTTCTACCCTCTTTTAATCTTATCCTATATAATAAAAGGGTAATGTGCAAATTGACCCTAATGGCAGAACAACTCGGGTATGACTGGTTGCTATGACCAGGGTGCAGATGCTCAATGCAGGAATTGCCTCCTGGTGGTCAGTGTACTTCAACAGGGGAACAGGGGAGTGCTGCTCAGTCAGAAGCTGGTTCACAGCTGGCCAGCATAGTGGAAGTGGTGGGAGCCTCTCCTGCCTCTGCAGCAGGGTGGATATCCACAGGGAGTGGGCCTAAGCTGGCAGGTGGACATCCCCTGAGGGTTCGCTGGGTTGGCCAGAGGAATGTTTGATTGCCAGCTTAGGTCCAAGCCCCCAGGGAGTGGACATCTTCCAAGGGGTCCCAGACTACTATGAGAGAGTGCAGGCTGGGCTGAGGGGCCTCCCTGAGTGCACGAATTTTCATATACCGGGCCACTGGTTTACTGATGAAGGAATCCACTTTAGTTTGTGGCCATCCTCTTTTCCACATGGTTTAGCCATTTTTACCACCAAAGGAAGAACACGGAAAGATGTGTGGTCTTTTGCATCTTCCTGAGTAAGAAGCTTTAATAGATGGTTTTTATTGTGGTATAGTGACATGTTTAAAAAATACTGGATTGAGTATCATTTGCCTTAAAATATTGCTGAGGCTATTGCAGAAGTTGGTGTCTGTGTTCTAATTGCTCAACTCTTGGATATTCTACTAATCAAGACGTCTTCCTTCTCACATTCAGCACAGCATCAGGTACGACACACACCTGTGGCAGATTAATGACAGTTTATGATAGTGGATGCAAGTAGGTAGTATTTTAAATAATCTTCATTATTTGCATTTCCTTTTATTTGGTTGATTCTCATTAGAAGGAGCAGATCACTACTGTTCCACCAGGCAGTGTGGCTGACTGTGGAGAACTGATTCCTGCGGTGAGCTAGTGTCTACTCGGCCATTTCCGTGGTGTCTGACTTTCAACTGCTATTTCTTTGCAGGAAACTTCAAAGTTATGTGTCCATTTTCTGAGAGTTAGTTTGGCTAAAATGAGATACTATATTTCATCCGTGCCCCAATAGGGAATACTTCTCACTACAGGAAGTGATGGAGAGGGGCGTCACGTGCAGACCCCTGCCTTGTGACAGTGCAAAAGAACCACGTACCCCTGGGCCGGTTATTTATAAAACTCAGAGCAGCCTGTGTCTGTACTGCTTCCAAAGCAGAAGGAGGTATTTGTGGGATGGTGCCGCCTGGAAATAGGAAGAAAATGAGAGCGCCACCTTTCACAGACTCACATTCCTGTTTCCTGGGCTTCACTGATCCGGGAGCTCACTTCTTGTGCTTCCAGGTGTAATCTGGTCATAAGCCATAGCCATCTGGTCCTCCCCCTTGCAGACACTCCTATCTCTCTCACACATACACTCTTAAACTCTTCCACAGTCCAATACTCATCTTTCATAAACAAGCTTTGGAGAGAGTATTTTTTTTCTTCTGCCCACGAGCAGATGCTACCTACTTTGTGAGACGGTGGAGGGCTTCCTCCCACTGCAAAAGCACTAGAGCCGACTTTGTATCATTAAGTTTTATAAGATGATGCTGGCCCTTTCAGCCGTGTGCCCCTCCAGACTGCTTTACTCATTAACCACAGTGGAGCGTTAACCTTTCCAGACATAAATAATGCAGCAGCACCTGGGCGGGAGTGGAAGAGGCGTGAATGGCCCGGCCTTTAATTTGCCTTTTTCCCTTGGTTACTTGCAAACTTCTTTTTCTTCTTGTGTCTGACAAAATGTCAAAACGGTATTTCTCTTTTATCTGTGGTAAGAGATTCTTTATCCTGCCCCGAACCTTTGCTCTCTGCTGTTTAACTTTGTGATGTGGGTCCCATGACTTGAGATTGGGCACAGCCGCGTGACACCCTTTGGCTAGGGGGGTATTAGGAGGCAAGACAAACAGAGGCTGAAGATGGGCGTAGCCACTGGAGCCTGCTTCCGTGCATCCCTCCATCACCATGAGGAGGACAAGCTGAGCTGAGCATCAGTCCCAGGATGAGGCTGAGGGTTATGTGGAGCAGAACCCAGTCACTCCAGTCACCTCCGGGTCAGCGGACAGCAGTGAAGTCCAGAGCGGCGAGTCCAGTCAGGACCAGTGGAGCCACTTAACTGACCCCCAGCTGACTCCAGAAGTGGGGACATATACACTTACGGGTGTATACACCTGGGTTTTTGTGGTTGGTTGTTAACTGGCACTAAGTCTGTCCTCCTGTCCAAGGCCAGTCAATCCCATTGCACTCTGAACCAGGCGGGGGCTCCTTCTCAGAGACCCCTCTGCAATTATCACCCCCCCGTGTCTCCTGCTTCATGAACATTTTCTTCCCAATTGTCTATTTCTCATCAGCATTTGAATCACTTTAAGTCTGTCCTTATTTAGTTCTGTCCTATCACTGTCCTGTTCCACTTATCACCACCCTCTTCCATGTATCACCCCATCTTCCCATCCCCTTCACAGATAGAATCTTGCAAAAGAAGGGTTATCTCTAGTCCCAGATTTCGCTTTTCCACCTCCCATGCACTCTGCAACCCACTTTCCCATCATGCCATTGAAACTGCTCTTACTCAGACCACCAATGATCTGCTTATTATTGAATCTGATGGATCCTAGTCTCTACCTCCACCCCCTCCACATCTTTCTCTTCTTCGATGGTCCCTCCCACACTATGCTCTCCTAAGTCTCCAACTTCTCCAGCCTGCTGACTTCAGGCTGCCTGAAAGGCTTCGCAACCTCATTCCGCCTCTTGGTTGATTCCTTCAGGCTCTGTTCTAAGATCTTTTTACACTCAGCCCAGGCTAATCTCATCCATATCTCAGCAATAGGCTGATAACTCCCAGATTTCTGAGTCCTGCCAGCTCCCTGTATGGAGCTCCAAAATGATATCTCTAAGACTTTATCGGATGTCCCTCAGGCAAACATGGGATGTCTAAAATTTAAGCCAGTGTCTTCTCGGTCAAACTTCCTCCTCCCCTGTATTCACTGTCTCAGTGAATTGTACCATCTCTCCCACCTAGTAACATAGCCAGAATCCTTGACTTTATCCTTAGTTTCTCTCTATCCCCCTGAATTCAACCCATTCTTAAGTCCCATTAATTTGACTTTCCTAATATATCTTCAATCTTTCACTTCTCTCTATCCCATATCAGTTGCTTTTATCCTTTGACTTGATTAATACTTTACCAGGCTCCTAACTTGTCCCCCATCCTCACATATACTCGCACTAAGCCATTTCCTATATGCTACAAGCACCATCTTTCTAAATTGGAAATTTTATCATGCCATTCCTCTTCTTAGAATCTTCCAGTGGTTTCCCATTGCAGGAATCACAGAAGGCTCCTTGTGATCTGGATCCTTGCTTACCTTTCTGGCTTTACCTCCTGACATTCCTGCCTGGAGTTCGTGGAAGGCAGGAAGAACCACTTGCTGTTGCTCGAGGATGCTCTGTCTTCTCTATTCTTGCAGTTTTTGCACCTTCAGCTCCTACTTGGAATAACCTACACCTCAGTCTTGCCCCGGCAGGTCAGGTAGAAAGCATTCCTGTATCCCCATCATACATTGGCACTTCACTCCCTACCACTTATCCCATCCCCTTGCATTCTGTGACCTCTGTCCCAGTCTCTCCTCCTTGTGTAAGTTCCTTGAGGCAGGGATCCATATCCTCGGAACCCACCACATCGGGAAACATGAACATTGGTAGACTGAGCCATTGAGAAAATAAATGAATTAATATGTATATGAATCATAGCTGCTCCCACTTTGCATACTGTAGAGCAAAGATCTTTTCATTCCTCAAAGATTACCTGCTCTTGCCTATCACTTACAAATGGGTTTTGTCCTTATTTTATTGGCACTATCTTTAGGTCCTATAAAAATGTCTTCAATTTCCTTTATTAGCTATCTCAGAGCCATAAACTGCTCAAGTTCCCCTTGTCTCTAATGACTGCCATATGGGGACACGATGCACTAATGCTCGCTTCAATAAGCTGAAGCTATTATTAAAACACACTGATCTACCTCCAGCTCACCTCCCATTTTAAAGGGCCTACTAAAATTGATTCTGTGAGATAAGCTTTTAAAAAATATCCCCCTTACGGAGAAAATATAAACAAGAGAGGGCTGTTGGCCGGGAAAACAGAGGCCTATTTGGAGACTCAGTGTGTTTGTTTCACTTGGCCACACGGGAGGCAATGATGCCCATCAGCTCAGTGTAGTCTAAGCCTGTTTCTGTACACACTAATGCACTCTGAGTTCTCAAATATTCTGAGGAAAAATGACACCAGCATCAGCTTTAAATGATTCTGGGAAGAACTCAGCTGTGATGTGCCCACACTTCGTGTGTCTGTGTGACGGCGGTAACAGTGCACACAAGCCTTGGAGCACAGAATGTGTTGTTACTTTGTGTCATGGGTCCTCCACTCTAATAAACCAGAGTACCACAGTTCTGCACCTAAAAACTTTCTTATGAATGCATGAAATGTGTGGATTATATCAATTTACACACACACACACACACACGTATTTGACTAAGACTTCTATCTACTACCTTCTAAGATTGTAAACAGCATTTTCCTCCATCCCCATTTGGGGTCCCACTGGGAACTGAGGGTCCAGGAATCATCATCAGACAGGTCATTCAAGGCTGGAACACAGTTTCAATATGGTAAAGAAAGCTTGGACCTCTAATTCCTGTTTGTAAACTTCTTAAACTGTGGCCATTTGACCAGGTAGCTCTCCTGAATCCTAGTCACTGTGTCCACCACCACAATCAAATGTGTTATTAGGGGCTTGTCAACATAACCCAGACAGGGATGGAGACAGATAGAGGAACATGCTTCAGAGAGGGCTGGAAGGTGTGGGGGCTCCCAGCACACATCACCCCAGGAAAGGCACCTGCAGAGAACCCACGTGAGCTCGGACTAATGATTTGGGGCCATGAGCTGTCAATTGCTTTTGCAGGTGTTGATATTTTTTTCATGTTGATTCTAGTTTTAGTTTCTTTGTTTGTTCATTTTTAGCAGAGAAATGAAACCATTGTGGTGTCAATAAGTGAGAAGAAAGTGTTGAAGTGTTTATCATGCAGTAGAGAGAAATGTTGAAATGGCTAAATATGGATTATAGTAGAGAAGCAGAAATGAGTCTTAGAGAATGGGTCCATTGGAGGATTAGCTACAGCCTCCAGCCTGGACCTAGCAAGCACATCACCTCCTCACCAACCTGGGGCACACGATCTGTTTTCATAGCCTATGCCAGGCCTTTGGGTTCAGTCTGAAGAAGCAGAGTTCAATGTGTGCCAATTTCTGGATGTTTCTCTCTAGCCAGAAAATGCTCAGAGCATAAATGGGGTGTCTGGTGGTTTCACAAGGTAGAGAAGTCTTCAATCAGTTAAAAAATACATGTTTGTTAATATATTGTAAACATGTACTACTATACTAATATAACATGCAGATGATAAAGCATATACAAAAATTGAAAGTAAGCAATGCAAGAGATAAACGTATTAACAGGTTCATACATGGTATTTTTATCCCACACAATAGGAGGTTGTCTTTCATGCCTCCTGCAGTAGGGAGGCAGGCGAGGCTGCTTCGAGAACTCATGGGTAGGCCTCCAGAGAACATGAAGATAAAGAGAGTGAGAAGCACCCTGGCTGGGTGGCTCAGTTGATTAGAGCATTGTCCCCTGCTCCAAACAGGTTGTGGGTTTGATTCCTAGTGAAAGCACATTACCTAGGTTTGATCCCTGGTTGGGGTACCTGCAGGAGGCAACCATTGGTTGGTGTTTCTCTCTTTCTCTCCTCCTTCCTCTCTCTCTTTCTACCTCCACCTTTCTTTCTAAAAATCCTTGGATGAGAATTAAAAAAAATAATTAAGTTTTTAAAAAATGTGAGAGTGAGAAGCTGGTAAATTCCTCAGAGAGAGGATTTATAAATATGGAGATGTAGACTTCCATTTCTGGAACTCCTAAAAACCTTTCTACTTCTAAATAAACAAATAAGCAAGCAACATCTTCAAACACTGAATAAAATGTTTTCAAAATTCAGAACCCTTGGGACAGTGGAGAAAGGCTGAGAAGTGGAAAAAGTGGCCATGGAGGCAGCAACTGCCCTCAAGGGTTTCTTGGTTTCCATGATTCTTCCCAAGCCTGGGTTTCCTGGCCTCGTTGGGGCAGGTGGAGAGTTGGAGAAGCAGGGACCCCCGCATGCTACATCCTCAGTGAGAGGATAAATGAGGAGAAGACTCTGCTTCACAAGGCACAAACAAGGACACTAGTCTGTCCCTGCCTTGCCCTTGGAAGATGAAAAGCCTCTTCCAAATAGATGTAACCACAGGCTGCTTCCCACGCAGGGTTGGGGATTGAATTCACACTGTCTCTTTATACCAAAAAGCACTGAGACTAATTAATAAAAAATTAGTTCAAGGCAGCCCACTGATGAAAGCACCCCTAGCAGATGGCAGAAGCAAATGCAAACTTTCTCTCTGGAGGAATATACCCCAGTCTCCTGGGATTCCCATAGCTAAAAGCCTGAGAAAGGAGCGTGTAGAGGAGCGAGAAGGTCAAACATAGATCTAAGCAGAGTTCCCGAGAGAGATAATACAGAAGATGGGTAGAGGCAATATCTGAAGAATAAAGGCTGAAAATTTTCCAGATTTAGAATCACAACAAATCCCAAGTAGGATAATAAAAAGCAATCCACACTTTGACACATTAGTACAACGGCTGTCATGCCAAAGGCAAAGAGAAGATCTTAAAAACCGCCAGAGAGGAAATGTGGATCATAGGAACAGTAAGCGAAGGACACTAGCCTCCTCAAGAGCAATGATGAAGGGTGAAAGGTAAAGGGATACCAGCTCCAGAAGGCTGAGAATCAGGGGCAGTAGACCCTGTGGTCACTAACATCTTTGGAGAATACAGGAAAAAAACAACCACATTTTCCAGACAAAGGTCAGGAGAATTGAGCACCGACAAAATGTCCCTAAAAATCTTCTCTTTGGGAGATTCCCCCTCATTCTTAGAGAACAATTCTCGATAGCAATGCTGGTCCTGAGAGACTCTGTAATTCCTATGGAGAAGGTGCTCCTCACTTCTTCTGCCCTCACACTTCCTGTCTACTGCTAGTCCACCTATGCTCAGAGCTATCTGGATGAGCTAGGTGTATTTTTTCTTTCTTCTCTTATTGCATCATTAAAATGACATTAAGGAGTTCCCGACAAGTCGTTTATTGTCTTTCCTGAGTGGACTGTCTGCACCAGGTGTTAGATATTCAATCTGTCCAGACATCAGTGATTCTTGGATATGAGGCATCTCCTGGGCTCCAGACAAGACAAGGCCAGAAAGGCCTACTCAGTGGACACACAAAAGAGGCGACTAACAACCTTTGTTTCCCAACCAGCCTCATACTCATCCCTATTTACAGTAGCTCAATTTGCTCTTCGCCTTTTGGTATTTGGGTGACCCTAATAGTATTGTCAGGCAACATGACAAAGAAATGGGGAAGCATAAGTAAAATGAAGTGCACATAACTGTCCATCCAAAAGCCACTTTCATCGTAGCTCTGAGAGCAGTTCATTAAGTTGTCCTGCCAGCTAGAAAGGAGCAGGCAAATTGTATGCCAGGGTGGGCCTTCCCTGGTCCTCAAGGCTGTGGACACACATGCAGCTCCCTGCCCTCCCCACTGCCCAGTTGCCGAGGTGACTCCTGGGCCTGAAGTGTGTTTGTCAAATGTCTCCTGAAACCAGAACTCGGGGCTGAAACTCAGCACTCCATCCCAGAGGAGTGAATCTGCTCCAGAATTGAATCCTTCAGGCTACTGGCAGGTTGTGGACATAGAATTGGCTTTTCTCCAGGGCCTTGACCATCCTTGAAGGCAAACACTAATCTCAGGATGAAGGGTGCTGACAGATTCATGCACCAAACAATAAGGTAGGCAAGCCCCAAGTGTCTGAGTAATTTTATGATTTCCAAATAGTGTAGCCATTTCATTGTCCTTTGCAGAGAATAAAAGCTCAGGCACAAGGCCCATTTCATTAGCTTCTTAGAACAAACTTGCTAAGGGGAGAAGTCAAGGGAACAGGTTCCATGGCTGGTGAGTCAGAGCCCTAGTCCCTTCTTGACAAAGACAGAGTTTTATCCGACAAAGACAGTGCTCATGGCCTGGGAAGTTATGCAAGTACATATAAAACAGGGTATTTACTGAGCTCTTCTTGTGTGTGAGGAACAGCTCAGCTATTACAGGTATTACATGTGCTAACTCATTTATCTCCGTGGGCACCCTAGCAGGTACTCTTTTTATTCTCATTCTACAAAATTGGAAAACCAAGACTCAGAGAGGTCACGTTTCTAGCCCAAGGTCTCAGAGCCAGTAAAGTAGCTGGGAGCAAACCCCCCAGAGCCTTTGCTCTTAGTGACTTTTATAAGTCCTCCCTCCTCTACCTCCCTCCTCCCTCTCCTCTGGCTGTGTGCAAGTCAATCTCTAAATAAGAGCCTGGCAAGTACTGAAATGCTGAAGTAATATGAAGAAAATGTGAATTTGTTTTTCCTTTGATTCCCAGAGCTGTCAGGTAATAGGTTCTCAGTGTAAATGGGTCTTTGGTGGGTGTTTCTGATGAGGGAAGGATCAGCATAAAGGCATATTGCAGCTTAAATCCAGTTGCTCTTGAGGTCAATGGCATGAGACCTGAAGGCGCTTTGTGATTGTGGATGAAAAGACTGGGACTTAACCCAGGGCTTGGTGATATTAGCCGGGGCTGGAACTAATGAGCCACAGCTCCATCTCTGTGATCCAACCCAGGGCACCGTGTCGCAGCACTGGCATCCACAGACCCACCAGGTGCAGAGCCCCTGCTGGCTTCCCCATGGCCTGAACCAGGTTCTGTTCTGGAAAGGCCAGCAGGGCAGGCCTGCCCATGCTATCCTCGCCACACCTTCCCAAAAAGCAGGTGTGGAAGTTGGTCAGCCAGCAGAGAAGGTGACTGCCCCCTGGTGTCACACATAAGGTTTATTAAACTGCAGAGCACCAGAGTGTGCTTGTGACTGGCTGGTCCTTGGCAGTTTGCCTTTGTCATCCGTGTCACCAACTGTGTTTCACTGCCACAGCTTTATTAGGATGCACTGACACCTTGCAATTGCTCCTTTGTTTGGGCCCATTGACTAGACCATATGTCTTAGGACTCTCTGCCAGTAGAGCTATCGTATATTAATTACCTCTGCTTTGGATTCTGCAAACACTGCCTGGCTAGTCATGGGTAGAAAAGTGTCTTCAGGGACAAAGATAGAGAGGGAAGGACAGGCCCAGGTTTTGTAGGGCCTGAAGTTTATACACTTTTGAGGCCTCTCTTTAAGAAAAGGAATACAATACTATGAAGATGAGATTTCTGGGCCCTTGTGAGGGACTTGGAAAGGACCTATGTGAATGGAATGGGGTGCTGAAGATGACATCTCATTAGCTTTATGGTAAGAGTGTCTCTCCATTTCCAGTGATTGACAAATGTATGGAAACAAGGGTGTCACAACTGTGGTTGCCACTTGACTAGACCTCTGCCATGGCTTGTTTGGGGACCTATCTACAGAAACTGATCTTCTTCTTTAGCATACAGCAAAGGAGAAGAAGGCAGGAGAAAAGAAAAGATGCAACACAACTCCCAACATGAGTTCACAAAAGGGAAAAGTCAAAGTGTCCATAGATTGCTCTAGCTAACAGAGCACAAAGCAAAGGGACAGACTGAGTGGAGAAAACAGAAATACCCAGATAACAACATCAGCATCTTGCTCTTTCTAAAACTCATAAATAAGTGAATCAACATGATTTTGGAGGGAAGAGGGCAGTTGAAATGAGGAGGAAACTGGTCTTGCAGAACTTGTTATCTAAATGCAGAGGCCATGGAACTGTGAACAATGCACTGCCCTGGCAGGGGGTGGAAGGGGGTTGTTATGCTGGTGCCAGGATGGACCATCAGATATGGCCTGACACCTGGGGGCCTTCCTGCAGGGCCACGAAGGGGGCAAGGGAGATATCTGCAAGACAAAGAACCCAGCGGGATATATATAGACAGACTCTCTACATTTTTCTTCACTCTGATTTGGAAATTATTCCCAGAGTCCACTAGTATTAATAAATAGGGTCCCTCACAGAGTCCCTCCCTTTCTCTAGGAAGTGTGCTTGGTATTTCTTTGGTCTTCTGTAACATAAGTAATGATCTAAAATATCTTTTACTCATCCCACTATCCAGTCTCACTGTTGTCAGTAGGTGGGATAATCTCTCTGTTGGCTATTTTCTATTTGTTCTCCACCTACCACCCCCTGCCATTGTCTCCATCCACTCTCTGCCCTTCCCTACCCTGCTAGGGAACCAAGGCTACCTCTATAGATTGCATCACCCAGGCTCTCTTGCCTTCTGGCTTACAGTTGCCTTGGCCAATGGTAAGTGCCAACAAGAGATCAAAAGGAGAGAGGAGCGAGAGAGGCTTGTGTAATTCTTCCCTGTGCCCTCCCTACTTCAGTATCACCTTTGTGGCAGGGGCTGAGCAGTCATGCCTCCATGCCTGAAGCTCTCACTGGGCTCTGGTCATAGGCAAAGAGGTGGCAAGGGCTTCCCACTGGCAGTAGTTTCTGGGTGACTCTACATGCAAAGGATGGTCAGCCTGACTCACAAGACCTCCTATGAAAGGAAGGCATGAAGAAAGGAGGAAAGAGAGAGGGACACACAGAAAGAGGGAAACAGGCAGAGAGCAAGACAGAGAAAGAGAGGAGCCTACTTGCAATGATTTAATGAGAGCTCTTTTCCTTTGCCTATCCCAGGCTGCCTACCCCCAGTCAGGATTTCTGAGAGATCATTGAAACAGAACCTAATGTTAAAGGTTGATGATTTGTAAAGCAGCAAGGATTCCTGTGTGGAAACAGAAGGGAAGGAGATTACAACATGGTCTTGAAAGGAGTTTATTATTTTGAAGTTGGAAGCTGTGCTAAGGGTGACCCTGTGTTGGAAACATCTCTCTCTCCAGTCTTTAGAAACCTGAAAGGGTAAAATAAAGACATGGGCCCACTTGCCTTTGGCTGCTGGTGCTGCAACCTTTTGCAGCAAGGATTCAGAATCTGTAGAAGGGGCTACGTGCAGATGGATAAGAAATATAAATTTATATAAGAAATATAAATTTAGAAGGCATGGGGGAACCAGGTGAAGGCCTCTCACCCTCAGGTGGAGTGGCTCTCTGAATCTCCGGACCCAAGGCTTTTTATTTACTAGAATACACATTTGCCCTTCAGCAAAGCAAACAGACATATCAAAGGTAAGGTTTGGTAAACAGTAAAAGATTATCAAGTTAGGAGATTGCCGTCAGCCACCATTGCCTCAACAGAACAATAGGTGCATAGCTTTTAGCCCTTGCTAGAGCCCCCAGATCCATCAGCCTTCCCACTGACCTCTCGAATTTATTATGCTAAATACTTGTTGATCTTTGCCTCTAGCATGCTGGGTCAGAACACTCTGGGCCAGAAGAAAGTGCTGGAGAGCTGAGATCTACACTACACTAACCCAAATCAGTCATGGGCCTTGAGCAAATTCTTAGACTCCCAGTGACTCCGTTTCCTTCCCAGTAAGACAGGTTGATAATGCCCATACCCCTCATCTCCCCAGAGATGCAGCAGGAAAGAAAGATTTAACAAACATCACGTTGAACAAGCGCAAAGCACCACCCAGAGTTAGGTCTTTCTATAGGTCGGTGGTATGCCATCCAAGAACAGGAATTACGTGTTACACTTTTATCAGTTTTCCAGCATGTTGCAGATGATGGTGATGAGAGTTTCACAGGAAACAACATTCTGTGAGGACATGCTAGTAAAGAGCCTTCTTACAAAGGTGTGGTCAAGGCCAAGGCCAACAGCAAGGAACGTTCATCACCCAGAAACTGCCAAGTGGGAAGCCGGTACTATCTCTAGGCCTGTGACCATGAGAGCTGAAGCTATGAAGCAATTGTCACTCAGCATCACTCTGAACAAAGAACTCAGTGTGACTTCAAGAAAACTCAAGGAGGGGTGGAAAATGCCACTACGAATCCCTGTTTGTTACTTTCTCTGACACCCTCTTTTGGCAGTAGGTGAGATTATCTATTATAAATCTGAAAACCTAACAGATAAACATATTTATGGAGAAAACAAAATTTATAACTATTATTCCAGAATAATTTCTCTGGGCTCCTTTAAATATTAAACATTTCAGCTTATTAAAGAACATCAACTGAGTTAAAGAATTTTATCTCATTTTATTTTTGAGACTTTGGCTAGATAGATATATCTGCAGACAAGCCCTGCCTACTAACAAGCCTCTTCTACTAACCAGTCATAGCTTCTTCCTTTAGTGGTCAGTCCATCTCCCACTGACCAGCAGATTTTTCCTTTGGTGGTGAGTACATCTGCTGACTGACCACCACCCATTGTCTATTTCTCACCTTAGCTCTTATTCAGCTTTTTTAAAGAAAGGAGACCCAGCCCTAACTGGTTTGGCTCAATGGATAGAGCGTCGGCCTGTGGACCCAGAGCGTCGGCCTGTGGACTCAAGGGTCCCAGGTTCAATTCTGGATGTGGGCACATTCCCAGCAGGGAGTGTGCAGGAAGCAGCTGATGGATGTTTCTCTCTCATTGATGTTTCTAACCCTCTATCTCACCCTTCCTCTCTGTAAAAAATCAATAAAATATATTTTTTAAAAAGAAAGAAAGAAAGAAAGAAAGAAAGAAAGAAAGAAAGAAAGAAAGAAAGAAAGAAAGAAAGAGAGAGAGAGACCCAGTGATCCAATTGGACAATTGGAGTTTTAGGGTTGCTGATTGAGTTAAGAGGTTGGGTAGAGGCTTGTAGCTACCTTATGGAAGTTTTCTTTTATCCACTTCACAATCTTTCTGTCATTACACATGCCTTTGCTACTACTTGGGGAAAAACTCAACAACTGGACTTTGCTCAGGAACTTTCCTGCGTGACAAAGCTTCCTCGTTGGCTGTAGGGTCTCTGGAGCCCCTTTGTGTAGAGTTTTTCCCATAAAGAGGACCTGAGTCTCAAGAACTGCACCTGCAAAATCCCTTGCTATTGATTATCTTTCTGCATCAGGGAAGAGCCAAAAGACATCAAAATCTTATGACCAAGACAAGTAGAATGAACAGATGCTCTTTGCTCTGAGTCATTACTTCCTTCCTCCCTGCTTGGGATTCTGTAAATCACCAGAACAAGCAGAGTGAAAACAAGGTAAGGATGAAGCCAACCATAAAAGGGCCACTCGACCCAGCCTACCCCTGACCTGTCAGTATCTTCACGACTCCATGCCTGGAGCAGGACACCTGACTGAAAATTTTCCGCAGACTAAAATTCTGTACCTGCTGGGAAGTCAGATGATGAAGACAAAGGGAAAGTAATTGGGCCCCAGCTCTCTCAGCCTAACTCAATATAAAAAACAGCTTTATCATGCAGCAGCTTCCATTCTATATCCAAAAACGCCTTTCTCATCTGTTAGACTATCTGAGGTCTCTTCCAGCTCAAAATACCATATGAATATACTTAAATAGCTAAATAGCTTTTATGGACCCCAAAGAAATTTGTTCACAGAGAAAAAGTCTAGATGAGCTTGATTTTCTCCAGAGACACTGACAGAAATCCTGCCCCAGTATTGTTCTTATTCACCTTATCGGGTTTTATTTATTTATTTATTGCATCTCACATCTCAGCAGAGAGCTTATCTTTACTCTATTTCCATATTATTCTCCTAGTGTCCTTGTAACTCTATTCACTGTATTGAAGTTTGGAATACCGTTGTCTTGAAAGATAACACCCAGAGCCAAATTCTTATAAAAGACTGTCACTTTGGTTTGAAGGGTAGAAATGAGTTGGCAGTAAAGATAAGGCCCTCCTTTCAGGTTAAGACCAAAGAATTCTGAAATCTCTAAGAAGCCTAATTATTAACTGTATGGTTCACTAACAATGTCAAAAGCAGATACATCATACTTTACGGAAAAGAAATATCACCTTTAGCAAAAGGCAGGGATAAAAATTCCATTGAATCGTTGTTTATACAAGAATCTGGAGTCCCCCAATGACTTACCTCTTCAAACATTATGTCATATATTCTCAGCTCAGCTCAATTCCCTGTGGTGAATGTCCTCCTTTACTGAAATTGATCTTTGTTAATAACAGGCATAATGCCTTCTCTGGCTCTTAAAGGAAACTGATGGACTCTTGCCATGACAGGAGATAACTGGAAATCTATATGCTCCGTACACCAATTCCCCATCAATACTCTGAAATGTCTTTTCTTTAAAAATAACAGCTCTGCATGAATTTGATCACTTTCCCAAATTAGTGTAATTGATGCACCCTAAGGCCTTAATGATTCAGAAAGTGCATACTCAAGGGATATTTAAATAGCTATTTGGTAGGAAGATAAAATATGGGCCAGCTCACTGAACATGCATTCCCTGAGTTTAGGTAATGCTCAGAGCTTGGTAGAGGGATGGTCAGTGTATCAGGAAAGTTGCTCTTATATAACACAGAGGGCAAATGGCTTTGTATGTACATGGTCTTGTCCTTTTCCCAGCTTTCAGTGAAAGAAGTAAAAGACTGAGCATTTGAGGACATGACAATTATTACAGTAAGAATTATTAAACCCATTGTTTTTAAAACTGAGATGAACTTCCATTTTCCAGCCTACAAATTGGGATGATAATAATCATTTCTACTACCCAGGGTGGTTTGCTGATGTTGAATCTAAATGAAGTGCCTAAAGCATTGTTAGGTCTGCAAAATTGCTTCAAGAATCCCTGGAACTTCTTCCTACAGCACACCCTCACTTTCCCATGGGCGGCAGTGCTGCTCATGGAGGCTGTGCTGGGAGTGCTGAATACATGAGTGCAGAAGTGAATAAATTCCTTCCCCAATGCCTTGTGGGTGTGCTCCAGCTGCATGTCAGCTGGGAGGAACTGGCTATACTATTTCCAGCTAAAAGGTCGCAAGTATACTTCCACTCTTCATTTCTAAGCCCTCAGCAGACATAAATGATCAATCATAGTATTCTTCCCAAGTGTGGCTTTCAAATTATTTCTCAAGACAGTATTCCAGGCAGCCACTAACGATTGTTCACAGTTAACACCAGAGGTAAAATCCATTTGAAATCTCCCAGGCTACCCAAGTCATTGTCAGGGCTCCCCCTGAACTGGTGTTTGAATCATTGATTCATCACAGTTGCCATCTTGGATTGTCAAGACTACCCTCAGCATTACCCATTTGCATGGGGGGTGGAGACGGTTAGGAAACCAAAGTCTATTTAAGGACGGACCATGAGTTCTCCTGCAGGGACCTGCAGAGGAACTTATTTGCTTTGCCTCTGCCTGGCAGTCCTCAATCCTGTCCACCCGACTTTCTTCTGAAGTGAAGTAGCCACTGTCTTCGACCTGTAGCCTCTGGTCTTCCTGGTCTTGGTACAGAAATCCCCCAGATGGTTAATAAGCCACACTCTTGTTCTTCACTTGTGTCCATCACCCCTTCTCTGTGTTTCTTTTGACTTCATTTGGACCTCATTTGTTCCGTGCTATTCAGGCTTTTGCCTGAGTGCCTAACCTCCTGATACTTTTCTGTTTCCAGTCATCCAGACACTTGTCTGGTGACCCCAGGCTCATCATGCTGGATGCTTCTTCAGGTTGTCAGCCTCAACTAGGGAACAATCCAACATCCATTGCCTACTTTGTTTGGTGCCAGCTTCTTTAACTCCATTATTAATTTAATTTTTAAAACAAAGCCAGGAGGTTGATAGAGCGTCATTATAACCTGTATGAGGGGCTGGAGAGACTGAAGAGTTAGAGATGCGAAACACTGTGCCTGGGCACACAGACCTGGTAAATGGCACAGCGAGGACTCGAGAATGGACCCCGGATTCTGGACACTGCCCATTCACCATCCTGCTTCCTGAACATCATACATGGTGGGCTTTTGGGGGTGGGGAGGTTTGCACAGTTACCTCTTTTCTACTCTTTTCTCCTTAATGACTTCTAGCCCAGTTCTGCTCGTCAAAATGACTCAGGCTCACGGGACTCATATGAGGCGAGGGAGAAAATAGCAGCCTTCTCTGGGTACAAGAAACACAACACAGTGATTTGTGGCATGAGGCCTGATAATTAACTAAATAGGATCCTTTGCAATGAGACAATCTCACTTGTTTTTATTACCACATTAAAATGTGAATCTTAAACAAAACAAGAATATAAATCTTACTGGAGGATGCTGAAGTTTAAAACAATGTATACTCAACTCAATTCTCAATAGAGAGAAGCCTTTATTGAAGGCCATAAACAGTTTTTAAGTGCCAGGGGAGAAATATGACCATAAAACTAGCTTCGGTTTAGTGATTTGGTAAATGAATGAAGTGTTTGCGGGGTCCCAGCAGGATACTTGGGGATAGTCATTAAGACCCCCATATCCAACAGCAGCATTCTATAGATCAATGCTGTCTGAGTGCAGCCTTTCCCTCTGAAGGAGCTCTTGGCATTTGGGGAAGGATAGCTTCATTTTGGAGACTGGACACTCACATCCCTGAGAATAGACCCTTCCCATTCCCCAAAACATTTCAGTGTGTTTCCTAAAGAATCCACAACAGTGGTACACCCGCCCACCAATCAGGGAGTGCCAGGACAGGAGTCAGCAAACAGGATGAGTCTTCACTTCTCCCAGCCCCATTGTTCCCTCTATGCACAGAGGAGAGTACCATCTGCTCCTGACTTAGCTCTAAGACATGTGATTGTTCAGCACCACAAAGAGGTCAGGAGAGAAAGAATAGGGGAGATTATGAGGACCATGTCTATTTTATACAACATTGTATCTCATTCACCCCATACAGTGAATAGGCACTTAATTAAATATGTGTTGAGTGGATGACCTGTCATTTGCCACTGTTGATAAAAGAAAAGGCTGCCATCTTTGCAGTGGGCACACTTTCCACCCTGCACCTGGGACTGAGGTTCCATATGGACTGAGTGTTCATGTTCCTTCAAAATTCATATATTGAAGTCTTAACCCCCCAATGTGATGGCATTAGGAGGTAGGGTCCTCGTGAATCAGATTAGAGCTCCTTGCCCCTTTCCATTTTGTGAGAACACAGTGACGATACAGCAGTCTGCAACCCAGAGGAGGGCTCTCACCAGAAGCCAACAGAGCTGGCCCCTTGATCTCAAACTTTCAGCCTCCAGACTGTGAGGAAGAAACATCTGTTGTTTATAAGCCACCCAGTTTGTGATATTTTGTTATAGCAGCCTGAGCTGACTAGGACAGGTTTTTAGTAACCACACACAGGACTGCTTACAGGATGGATGCAAGTGATACTCTGAACTCTGGTACCAGTATTAACAGGAAATAAAAGAGTTGGGAGGGAGAGGCACAATGTAAAGTCCACACAATACAATGCCCTACTTTTCAAGGATTAAAGGAAACTGTTGAACTCCAAGCCAGTGAGGGCTTGTGCTATGTTTCTCATCCCTTGGGGGTTTCTTCTTTAAGGACTACTACCTACTCCTTGTCACTTCCTGAACTTATGGTAGCCCTACTACTCTCCCTACTCCATATCCACTCCCAACACACCCAGTTACTTGGGCTACACTTCACTGTGCCCAAGGGTAGACCAAGTAAAGTCCTTTCCCTGAGAATGAACAGTGAAAACTGAGACAGACTCAATCTTTCTCACATGCAAATTGGATGACTGTGATCTATGACTCAGAAAAGCAGAAGAGATTTGTCTGTAGACAATGAAAAATCAAACAGATGATAAAGGAGGGCCTGAGAGGAGAGATGGA
Source organism: Murina feae (assembly GCA_004026665.1). Lineage (NCBI taxonomy): Eukaryota > Metazoa > Chordata > Mammalia > Chiroptera > Vespertilionidae > Murina > Murina feae. The sequence goes on from PVJC01023009.1 coordinate 20,858, forward strand.
GGGAGTGGGTGGGTTTCAAATCCCCAAATATGGTCCTTTCTTAAAGTCCAAATGCAAACCCAATCCCAGGCGACTTGGAATACCCACCTTTTTGATTAGGCAAGTAACCTGCTGAAAAATGAATTCTAGGCAAATATAACAATTTCACACAGCTCACCATGTTTGATTCTCATAACAATACAGCAGGTATTATCCCAATTTTACAGATGTTTTTTAGTTACATGGAAATTAGTCCTAGTCTGAGTGTTAGGGAAATTAGTTCCAGTCTTAATTCTACCAGGACTACATTATCTGAAGCAAATTAGCTTCATTTAGCCTTAGTCTTTTTAAAAAAGCAACTTTAGACTAGTGGAAAGGGTCAAGAATCCTGTTGTAATTCATGGAGTCAATGGCATGACCATGACCCGGAAGATTTTTAATGAGGAGAAGCTGTCAATGAGCCTGGCCTCAGTCTCCTCATTTCTAAGTGCGTGAATTGGATTATATAGTATCCAAGATGACTCCTAACTCTAGCACTCAACAGATTATTCTCTGGCTTCAATTACCAAGAGGTTCACTCTCAATCATGAAAAAGCTGAAAATGGCTAATAAATTTAGTGGAACATTTGGACAACACAGTTATAGACCCACTTGTATCTGCAATAAATCTTTCTGGCTCTGAAAACCTTTGAAATTTGTATTTTTTATTATGACTATATGGATCATTACTTGGCAAAGAGATTTCCCCTAATATTAATCTATGAACATAAAGAATTATGTGCTGGGATAAAAGGATATAAAAATAAAAATCTATTAACTTATTGACAATAAAAGTAGGGGCTAAATTTTCATGAAATTGAACAAAAGCTACCATCAAAACCAGATGAGCTTACAAAATACAAGCTTAATTGACCTATCCTAAGCATGTGGTTTTCAAGTTAATGTTTCCCAGTTCTATACAACCAAGATTTTCTTAAAATTGTTTAGTGGAGACAATTGATCCCCAAATTTCCAACCTTTTGTCAGATCACTGAGAGCTTCGCCCTTGACTGCCATCTTCATCATGCTATACAGGCAACTCATCTTCACACTCATTAGCATTGCTTGAATGAATGAAATTCCAGAAAACCCAAACCCCCTTAGCCTCACTGCATTAATGGGGAAACACATATACAGAGTCCACTAGCACTGGACCTCACTGAATTCCTAAATTGAAAACCAATTAAAATAGATTCTGAGGATAGTGGTCTACTAATCACATTGACAAAGACTTCCCCAAATGGTCACAAAATGTGGACTCACATTTACATCCGAAACTACCTATGGTTTTTCAAACATTTAAGATTTAGAGATTACACATAAAAGGACACAACACACTTTCATTTTACATGATTTGTCCGTGTTATTCTTCACCTCAGTTTGAATGTCTGTTCAGTCAAAGTGGATCCCTCCACAGGGTCTGCAGAGGCTCATCTTCCGACTTTTACTGACCTCATCACCTGCAGCTTGGAGGACAATGGTGAAAACTTGATTAACTGGCCATATAAGAAGAGTACTTCGCCTGTCCAAGGCATCTATATGTTATTTTTCTCCCTTGTTACACAGATATAGATAGATAGATAAATAGAGAGAGAACTAGAGAGATATATTTCAATTTTACTTGCCTTTGTAAAGCACAGTAAAAATCTTGAACTTACCTCTTTTCCTGCCCCAAGCTGCACATGAAGCAGCAGCATCCTCTGCCTGTAACAGAGCTATTCATCTTCATTAGATCATGAGGTCGCTGACCTGCATTAGCCTGCCACAGCCTCGCATTTGATTTGCATTGCAGGCTCCCTATATAGGTAATGATGCTAATTTTGAGAATCTCTAGAAGTTACGGCAAAGGAGCTGGGCCAGAAAGGTGGACAGAAATGACAGGAGTGGCACTGACTCCCCTGACCCCTGCATCATTCTCTACCCACTAGAGATACAACAATCAGCAGGCTGCTGGGACCATGAGGCTTGAGAGGCTGAGCCTTGTTCTATGCTGGGTTTTCTTCAGTAAATGAGCACCCACAGTTAATGCCGCAGAAAGCTCAACAAAGGAAAACCAGAACCATAGCCTGAAACTACCAAGAGTTTTTAAAAAGCACCAGCTCCTCTTGTGCCCTTTATTTCTTACACAACTGCCACAATAATTTGCCCCTCCTTTCTTTGCACATGATGTTCCGTTGATCAGATCTCTCTTTCTTGATAAAATTCCTACTTATCTTTTAAGTATCAGTTTATATACAGTTTCCTAAAGAATACCTTCCTGGGCCCTCTGATCTGATTTAGTTTGCTTTTTTAATTCTCTTTTAGCATCCTAGTCTCCTTCTTCATAACACTTGTAAGTGTTGCTATATATTTATTTGTTGTCTTTGGTTATATAAAACCAAAACAACAACAACAACAGAGGCATTAAACTTTATATTCATGGACAGATTCCCCTGTGGTAATCACCCATTAAAAGGTATTTATGGGATACTGACAATAACCCACACATTGGCTAAGCACCAAGACTGAAAATAGTCCCACTCCTCCGGCAATTACAATACGGGCGCCTGAGTATTTCTATGAGCAAAGAACATGGTACAGGAAATGAGCTTAAGAGCAGCCCTATCATGGGATAAGGGACGGGTTTCGGAGAATGCAACACAAGGAGAGTCCTGAAGGACAAGTGGAGTTAACTAGAAGATGCAAGGAATGGGACTAGGTCATGGAGTGAGGATAAGGAAGTACTCCAGGCAAAGAAACTGGCTGTGCAAAGGCTTGAAGGTAAGAGCTCAGGCAAATTCAGAAAATAAATATTATTCAACATGGCTGGAGCGGAGTGATTGGTGGTATGAGAAGATAGCTAATCTGGGGCTGCATCATGGATTAAACTATATTTAAAAAACAATGGGGAGTAACATACTCAGATTTTCATGTTAGAAATCTAGCTGCAGGGTAGAAAATGGATTAGAGAGGGCCAGCGGTAGACTGAATTACTGGCCCCATTGCTCACTGCTCCCTGCATCCCTCCTCCCCTCTTACCATGGCCTCACAGTGAGCCAAGTGTGCTTCTCTACTTTTTAACCTTGAGCCAGGACATATGACTTGTTTTAGTCAATGTCATGTGGGTAGAAGTGACCGTGTTATATTTCTAAGCCTGGGATTTAAGAAGCCTTGGGTGTTTCCACTTGCCCTCTTGTACCTCTGCCTTTGCTATGAGCAAAACATGCCCTGGCTGGCCCACTGGGCCCAGGAGGATGATGGGAGACAAATGGAGCAGAGCCACCCCTACTATTGCAGCCTTGAAGCACATCAGCCCAAATGGACCACAAGCCCATAAGAAAAAACAATTTTTTAAAAATTAGATGTTGAGGGTCTTCTGTATGCAGCAGTACTGTGACCATTGCTAACTGAACAAAGACACACACTAGAAATAGAGTGATCATTAGGTGATTATTGTAGCTGTCTGTTGAAAGCTTATGATAATGAAGATGGAGATGGAGAAAAAGAGAGATTCATAAGATACTTAGAAAATATAATTGCCATGACATAGCAGCCTTGTAGAGAGAAGTTAGTTAAGAATGTCTTCTGGGGTTCTTCCTTGGGCATTTAATTGTTGGTTGAGATGCGGAACACAGGAGAAGATGGTATGTTTAGGTACATTGAACTTGAACACCTGGGAGATGTCCAAGGGGACAGGTTTAGTAGACATGGGTCTAGAACTTGGGACAGGTCTCAGATGGACCATAAATGAACACCTAGGTGGGCTTGGATGGAGATCCTCAGGGAGAGAGTATAAAGCAAGAATATAGCAGATACAACTCTGCAGATGTCAGTATCCAAAGACACATGAACACAACTCATCAAAAAAAGAGCAGCAAAGAGAAGGAGACATCCAGGGGAGGTAGTGTGCTGTCCTGGAAGCAAGGAATGAGAGAGCTCTAAAAAGGACGGTGTGTTTCCCTGGCCCGATGGGGCTTCATACCACACACAAAAAAGATTTTGGGTTCTATTCCGCATTATGGCATGTACCTAGGTTTTGAGTTTGATTCTTGGTTGGAGCTATTCGATTGATCTCTCTCTCTCTTTCTCTCTCTCTCTCTCTCTCTCTCTCTCTCTCTCTCTCTCTCACACACACACACAAACACACATTAAAAACGTATCTGTGGGTGATGATTAAAATAAAATATACTAATTAAAAACAAATTAAACATTGGATGTGTTCTATTGTGCAGAAAACTGTGAGGAAAGAGGCAAAGGATTTATAAGAAAGCACAAAGAATTTACCTAGTTTACAAACAAAGAAAGGGAAGAAATTTTGCCCAGGAAATTTTAGATAATCCCACAGTACATGAACCAAAAAAGCCCAAATCACAGAATAAGATGCTGAGATTTACTGGATGTTTAGTGAACAAAAGCAAGATCCCAGGGCCTCATGGGATCTTTCTGCTTCTTACCCCCTGTTTTATTGCAGTCATTTTTTCAGATAGGGTGGTGTGGTTAGCAGGATGTAGGTGACTCACAGCCAGTGGGTAAGGGTGTAACTGAGTAGAGAGAAGCATTCTTTTGCTCTCATAGACTCAATCCCTTGCCATTCAACCCAGTCCCCGGGAGGAAGGGTCTGGAAAAATATTAAGTGCTCTGGGAGAGGAAGATGACGGGGTGGGCTAACAGGTACCAGAACCCCCATACTATGTTTGAAGCAAACCCAGAATTAGAGTGGCAGCCATTCTCTCTCACCTCCAGCCCTCTGCAGCCATCTTAGGGGGGCAGGTGTAGTAGAAAGGGCCATTGGAAGGGATTATAAATCTGAAGTTCTGGAGAGACGTTCTGGGACTTCTGGCAGTAGAAGGTCATCAGTCCTTGTGTGTGTATGTTGGATGGTGTGTGAGAGACAGAATATTGTGTGTGTGGTACAAAGTTTTACCTACTAGTGGTAGACTCAGGGGAAGGGTCTGGGAAGCCAATATGAGCTGTCCCTGCCTCCAGAGGCTCCAGCCATGTGAGGTCACTGGGCTGAGAGCCAGATGGGCCTGGGCCCAGGGTGCTATGAGAGTGCTCTGGAGAGTTTTCTGGAGGAAGTGGAACCTTTGACATGAGACATTTGCCTCCTAAATTAGACCCAGATTACCAAACGGATAGAGAGGCAGGATGCAGGGCAGAAGCTCACTCCAAGAAAAGTAAGTGCATTTGCTGGTTTTGCAGGGCCGCGAAGAACCCTCCTGGGCTGATATTCTGGCTCTATCGTTTGCTAGTTCTGTAGCCTTAACCTTTTGGTATCTCCATTTCTTTATTTGTCAAAAAGGGACAAAAGTGGGTGCCTCATCATGGGCTGCTGAGGTGACTGAATGAGAAAGTTCATGTAACATATGAGGATGGTGCTTGTGCACCAGGGGCTCTCAATAAGCACAGCTCTGTTCATGGGACAGGCCTTGACCTTGTATGTGAATGTCAGAGGGGATCAGGAGGGTGAGGAAAACCCAGGCCTGTGCCTTTTTTCCTCAGGCCCAGTTCACAGAGGACAGATGGCTGACCCAATCGTAATCAGCCTGAGAATGAATGGGTATCTTATTTTAAATGGGAGAAGGAGAGCAAAGGTTTCCTTTATCTATCTTATGTCTTACTTGGGGTTTAAATGCCAGCTGTACTCCTCACCGGTTTCCTTGTGAAATAATGTCAAGGAGCAGTCCACCTCTCCTAACCGGGAGAATGAAATCTCAAATTGCTTAAATAACTTGTCCCGAGTCCCACAGTGAGATTATTGAAGAATAGGGGCCTGAACTCTGATCTTCCGAGCTACAGGTCCAGGCCTCCTAATAAATCACACTTCTTCCCGTCATCTGCTAGCCAGCAAGATCTGCCCCCCACTGTGGCCGAGCTGGTCACACAAGGTGGAAT
>PVJC01023010.1:0-26773 GCA_004026665.1 Murina feae
AGGAGAGGAGAATATAGACGATCTTTTCAAGGAATTTATTAGTGAAAGGAAAGGGAAGATTGAGGGTGGTCTGGTCAGCTAAGGGGGATGCAGGTCAAGTAAAAACACTTACTTTTTTTTAAAAGATGGAAACTTAGTAATGTTTTCTGCAGTCAGAATAAAGAAGATGCTGAAGAACCAAGAAGTATGTGGGTTAAGCAACTTCAGGGGATTGATATTCGAGATAGACATATAGGTCATGAAGAGGACAAGGCTTTTCTGGATGAAGTTCCCAGAAGCTGAGATGTGGTAGAGTAGGCTAGTTCTCTTCATGTAAAGTTCTACCTGCTTCTTTCAGGAGCTTAGAGATGTCATCTCTTGATAGGGGAGAGTGTTCTGAGATTGCCCCCTTGCTCCAAATCTCTCCCATTCTTTGTACCTCACAGATGACTGCCAGATTGAAATATTCCGTGCTATTGGGTAGGAACCTACAGTAGCACTTCATTGCCTCTAGGATAGAGCCAATCTCTGCTAATGAAAGTCTCTGATGGCCTTTTATCATCCGCTATGTACCATGGGTATGGTCTCCTCATCACATAACAGTTACTGTAGAGCTTGCCAAGTGGACTTTGACTTCTCTTCCCAGGTTGTTTTCTATACTTAATATTTTTTTCTTTTTTCTCCCCTCCCTCCCTCCCTCCCTCCCTCCCTCCCTCTCTGCTTCATTCCCTACCCATTTTTTTCCTTTCTGCCTGACTTTAAAGGAAGAGTATGTCTTTGTTTGGATCTGCAATTACCTTAACCAGTGGTTCTGAATTGCGATGCGCATTTAAAGAGTCTGGGTGCTTATTAGAAACGCCAACTTCTGGGCTGCACTCTCAAGAGACTTGAATTCAGTTGCTGGAGCCAACATTTATTGTGGGTGGTCTGTGGACCACCCATTAAGAAATGATAATTCAAATCAATGTGTAGGATTGTAATTTCTTATACTATGTTTTAATATGTGCTCTTTTCTGGTATATTCTGTTTTCTCTGTCACTTCCAACTTTCCACATTTTCTGGGATGACATGATTGACCACCTGTATCTATATTAAACTTCCTCTTTACTCAGCTCTTATTTCTAGTCAATAGATCATGATCCTTAGCTATTTTCCAGTTTAACCAAGCACTTGGCAGTGTGTTAGGTCTGCATTTAGACAAAGCAACAGGCATGGATCCGAACTTTGGGAGGATGAATTCTACAAGGATGACTTTTCAGGAGAGCTATTTTTGCATTCCCAACCAGACAGTTGGCTCCTCCAGGACAGAGACTGTATTTCTTTGGAGTTTATCACAACTGCCATTCAGTGCTGGGCCCTGAGGAGGTGGTCAGTAATTATTGATAAATAGAAACAGGTTTTGGCCTTGATATTTTTTTGTTTTGGGGAGGCTAATTGTTCTTCCTCAAGTCTTCCTTCTGCAATAGTCCTACAAAGGAGCACCTTTCCTGACAATTGCCAGTATGCTTGCTGTTTACAGTTTCATCTCCTTCAACTTCACCTTGCTCTTGCTGTACTTGAATGTACTTGCTGGGTTGGCTGTGCAAACCAGTTTATCCAAGGGCCTGGGCAGCCAGCCAGTACTCCCAGGCCCTTCCACGCATTGTGCCTGACTTCCTCTTTGGTCCGAGCCCGTGTGATTTCCATGCTTTGGAGGATTTGGGTCCTTGTGAAATCTCTTCTGGGGAATGAGCTAGGCTGAATCCCATGCTTTGTGTTTGCCCTCAATGCTGTGTCACACTCCTTGGGATGATGTGGTGACCCGGCTCAGGTTCATTTGGTATTCCCCACCAAAATGGCACTGAGTTTTCCCACTGTTTGTAATGAATTAACTAATAACAGTCCTGGAAATCATTAGTATGCTAGAGACATGAACTGAGGTATTGTGGGCTGAACAGCAAATAAGGGCCTCTCTTAGCAGCTTCTGTTACTGCTGGTGGCTGTCAGGTTGGTGCTAGTGCGTTTGCAAATGCAGGGACAGAGAGATAGAGGAGAGGGGAGGGAAGAGGAGGCAATAGAAGAAGAGGGAAAGGGAGAAGAAGGAGGGGCGGGAGGAAAGGAGGAGAGAGGAGAGAGAAGAGTTGGTCAGGTAGGGGAGATTTCAACATGTTTTCCCATTGAAGCAGCTTACCTGGAATATTCCCACCTTTACTGGATTGTCTTCATGGACTAATGACCTCTTTCTGATTCTGTGAACATGAACTTGATCAGAAGATCCACCATAATATGTCTGACTTTGTGTTGAACATTTAATGTGTTGATTTCTAGTTCTTAAAACAATCCTGTCAGATATTACCATCCTAGGCTACAGAGACTGTGAGCAGGTGATAAATTTATCTGAGATCTTATACCTGGTAAGACAGAGCTGGATTCAAGCCTAGGTCTGCCCCTTTCTGTCATTCCTAATCCTTCTACTCTTCCATGTTGCCTCTTAATGCATGTTTGCTGGGGTTTATGGATCCCAGAGTGCTTTCAACAACCTGTACACACTGTTTAGTGCAGTGGTTTGAAGTCATTGAAAAGCCAGCGGCTCAGTTCAAACTGAGTGTAGGTCTCCCTGGGGTCTAAGGTAGAGTCCTGGACCCCTTGCAAAAGGACTCCTCACAAGGTCAAAGTTGATTCCACTCAGTGCAGCCTGTTAATGCTGCTATCAGGATCCTAGAAATTCCTGCCTGAATGTGTCTCAGGAATCTTCAATCCACTGGAATTTTACTTGCTAGGGTTAACTACCCTCCAAGTCTATCTCCATGTCCCTTCACTTTCTTAATTTAAAAAAAAATATTTTAATTGATTTCAGAGTGAGGAAGGGAGAGGGAGAGAGAGTTAGAAACATCAATGATGAGAGAATCACTGATTGGCTGCCTCTTGCAGACTCCGTACTGGGGATTGAGCCCACAACCCAGGCAAATACCCTGATGAGGAATTGAACCATGACCTTCTGCTTCACAGGTTGATGCCCAACCACTGAGCCATGCTGGCCAGGCTCCCTTCACTTTCTTAACAACACTAGAGAGCAAGCAGAAGAGCTGGGGTGTGTGGTTATAATAGAAATGCATCTGAACCTGGGCTTCAGTAACAGAGACCAGGTGTTTGGGGGCTTTTTAAATTTGGAGTCCATTTGTCATAACCAGTGAAAACATTTTAAATGAGAACGGAGTGAACAGAAATCTTGGGGGAGTGTACAGGGAGCTCTCAGCGTGGATGACTGAATGCCTGGCTTGGGTTTAGTCACTCGGAAGGTTTGGAGCAAAGCACAAATGCTAGAGTTTAATCTATTGCAGACACCTTGGCCTGGCCCTGAGCATTTCCACCTGTTTCACCACTGGGCTCCGTGGCTGGTCTCCTAACAAATAAAATGTGTGTGTTCTGTACTCAACATGTCAGTTAGGGAGAGAAAGGACCAAGCTTCGTATATAGTCATTCCAGTGGTGTCTAGTTTTCTTTTTTTAAGACAGGCTTTGACTTCAGATGAAAAAGATGAATAATAACTAATGACTAATTATGTTCTATAGTCCGTATTTAAATTATATGGAAAATGTCATTCCTCTTCTAGCACCACGGGCTCAGCCTCCTTTTATGTGGGGGACACATTCTTGGGTGAAGGAGAAAAATCCTTCTGCCCTGTTTTGTTCAGTTTTTTTTTTTGTTTGTTTGTTTTTGTTTTTTTAGGAAATGAGCATTTTAGGTTCCAAGTGCTGGCCAAGTGGCAGTGGTTGGAGGGAAGGTCTCTCTACAGGAAAGGCATCTGCCAGGAAAATATACTTGCTGCTTCCCCGAAACAATGGAAGCACTAAGTGTTAGACATAGACATGGATGGTCATGGCACAAATTAAAAACAAATTCAGCAAAGGCCCTGGGCTCAGCTAAAATCATCCACCCCTTGGCTCCTGTCATACCAGAATCTTCTGGATTTCCTGACAAATGTCACTGGATGCCCCTCACAGTCCCTTCAGAAGGCCCCTCCTGTAATTGCCTCTTCAATGTCAGTGATTCCCAGACTCATCTCATATTTGGAATATCACTGGGGGTTTCATGAAAACCCAAGGCTTTTCTACTTAAAAATTAAAGCCTGCCTCCCCCCATCAAATCTACATCCTATTATTAGATGTCCCTCCTCCCCCAGATGCAAGATCCATATATTGAAGCATCTATTCAACTTTTCTCTCAGAGGAACTAAAACTTAACTTGACCAATATACAACTCTTTTGCTTAGTTCTCCCCTCCTCCTGTTCTAGAGGGGAGCATTACCATGATAGTCATTCAAGGCTCTTCCACTTCTCCCCTAAATCCCCCTCCAAACATATGACTGCTCACCAAGTCCCCTAGATGACCTCAGTATGTCACTAGCTCTTGTCCACTCCTTTAGTTAAGGCACCTGCAGGTTCCTCCTAGGATGACCAGCATGGTCTCCCCTCTTCTTTCCTGGCCTTTGGTTCCCCCTCCAGTTCACTCTGCACAATGCTGCCAAACGGATCTCTTCTCAAGTAGAAGCATCATCATGTACCTTATCTGTTTAAAATTCCTCACAGGCTCCCCAGGAGCATTCGGGATAAATATCAAACTCCCTAGCTGAGCCCATAAGGCCTCCATGCTCCGCCTTAAACCAGGTCTCTAGCCTCAAAGTCCATCCTTCTGACCAGCACCTTTTCTCCAACCATGTAACACTTCTTGTGGCTACAGAACTCCCTGAAGTACTCAGTGTAGAAGCCTTTGACTGCAATGTTCTCATCCAGTTTCTCTATAACTAGAGATCTCATTACTTTTGGTGGTTGGCCGCACCCTTGGCTGCGGTCTGATGGCATGAACTGGATTGAAGCCCATTTGTTGATATGGCAGTTGAATTCTTTGACTTGCATTTCTTTAACTTCCTTTCTCCAACTAGCAAATTGACCTGCCACAGGTTGCAAATGTTCTAAAAGTCAAACCATAAAAGATATTTTGATTTAAACGATGCTATAAGATGTTTCCAACGTCTTAAAAAAAATGTTAGTTGATTATGTGTTTATGAAAAATTGGGATGCCTAAAAATATAAGCATTAGTTTGAACGTTATGCTAGTCTTCAAATGAAATATAAATGATGCATTGTGCATATACCTGGCTGCATGATATTTAAGGGAAGCCAAGATTAAAAAGGAAAATTTGCATCTATATGTGTCAGAGAGAAGCTATTTTAAAGATTGCCTGGCCTTCACGTGCTGTATGTTCCTCTACTTAGTGGAGATGTGCTTAATTGTGCTGTACTGTGTCTCTCTTGTGGGTTAAATTTAGGTCCCCCCCCCCCAGCTTACAGTGTACTTTTTAATAACACAGGGCCTCATTACAATCAAGATATCTTTTTAGCTAAATACTTTTTTGAAGGTTGATGACACGGTGATTGACTTGAGAGGTTGGTTTGGAGGCGTAGGCATTCCCAGAATTGCAGGCATGTCTGATTTTATATTACAAAGCAGTTTAAAATAGAAGACCCGGAATTAGTCTGTCTAGGAGCTTTTCTATTGCTTGGTCATCCAGCTGTGATGGGGAGGCCAGCGTAGTGCAGCTGATGCACTCAGTGGCGTCTTCTTAGGGGTCTTCCATGGGGCCTCACATCAGAAAAGGTCTCTTTAGAATGTGGTCTCTGTCTACAGAGTCTTCAGATCCTCACACTGTTACCAAATATAATTGATTACTGCAGTTTTAAATGAATTGTCAAGAATGTGGAACTTCTTTTATTGATGTTAAATATCCATCTTCTAGAATTCTCGCTTCATATCACACAGTGTTTCACAAATTATCATACTTTAAAAAGATATTAGCTTGTAAGAACATGTAATAAATAACTTCAAAATGCAATGGGTCTTTGATTTTAAAGCGTGCCTTTAACATTTATGTAAAATGTTTTTTTGTACTCATTCGATAGAGACTTATCTGGCCACTGGGTAAAGCTACCAATAAAACTACTGATCTGCAATGAGTTAAGTTTTTCATGAGCCCTCTCTCAGGATTAGGACACAGGTTTTAACTTATTTCACAAAGATCATGGGCCCTGGATGGATGGCTCAGTTGGTTGGAGCGTTGTTCAGTACACCAAAAGGTTTCAGGTTCGATTCCAGGTTAGGGCACATACCTAGGTTGCAGTTTGATCCCTGGCTAGGGCAGGTAGGGGAGGCAACCAATCAATGTTTGTCTCTCTTCCTCCCCCCCCCTCCTTTCTCTCTAAAATCAATAAACATATCCTTAGGTGAGGATAAAAAATAAAAAAATAAAGATGATCATGAAATTATTCTAGGGCATAAACAAAGAACACAAAAACACCAAGTGGTCAAAATGGAGATGACCCCCTCTGCAGCTCAAGCTTTGAACTTACAGGTTTTCCACCAGTTGGCCTGAATAAACATAAGACCACTTCTCATTGTCTTTGAAGTAAATGCTCTCAATAAAAGATATTTGCAGTAGAATACCCTGGAATTCGCAATTATCTGGGCATGTGTAGAGGACTTGTGAGCCTACATGGTACTAATTGGATATTTAAGTGAAGAGGTGTTACATAAGAACCCCCTTCTGAAGAAACTGATCCTAAGGGAAGAATAAGAGGTTGGATAAATACTCAAAGGTTGGTACAAGTCCATGGACTAGTTTAAAAAAGGAGGAGTGTAGCCCTAGCTGGTTTGGTTCAGTGGATAGAGTGTGGGCCTGTGAACTGAATGGTCCCGGGTTTGATTCAGGTCAAGGGCACATGCCTGGGTTGTGCTTGATCCCTAGTAGTGGACATGCAGGAGGCAGCCAATCAATGATTCTCTGTCATCATTGATTTCTATCCCCTCTCCCTTCCTCTCTGAAATTGATAAAAATATATTAAAAAAAATAAATAAAAGGAGAGGAGTATACCCAATAGTTATCATTCCAGATCAGCCATATCAATGTGTTTCTAAGCCCTAAGGAAAGAAGTTATACGAATAAGACTGATTTTATCAAAACAGCTATGTGATTATATAACACTAGGGGCCCGGTGCACAAAAATTTGTGCACTTGGAGGGGTCCCTCAGCCCGGCCTGTGACCTCTTGCAGCCTGGGACCCCTCTGGGGATGTCCACCTGCTGGCATGCCTGGCCAGCCTGGGTGAGGGGCTGATGGCTGTTTGCAGGCTGGCCAAGCCCCCCAGTGGGGACCCTCAACCCATGGAGGTGTGGCCATCCTGGGTGAGGGGCTGAAGGTTGTTTTCAGGCTGCCCACATCCCCTTCAGGGTTCAAGTCCCTACTGGGGTACCTGGACAGCCTGGGTGAGGGGCTGAGGATCATTTTCAGGCTGCCCACAGCTCCCATTGACCCAAGGTCCTAGTGAGGCTGGCTGGAATCAGGTTTCTGGGGTTTAATTATCTTCTATAATTGAAACTTTGTTGTCTTGAGTGGAGGCCTAGGCAGGTAATGAAGTCTCCTGTTTGCTTCAGCTCTGTGGCTTCTATAATTGAAACACTGTTGCTGTGAGCAGATGCCCAGCCAGCCTTGGCAGGCAGTTGCAATGGAAGCCTCCTGTTTGCTCTAGCTCCATGGCTGCCTGCCTCCATCTTGGCTGGGTTAATTTGCATACAGCTGCTCTGATTGGCTGGGGGCATGTCTTTGCTTGTGGGCGTGGCTTAGGTGTCTCGGAGTGATGGTTAATTTGCATATTACTTTTTTATTAGAGTAGATATGGCCAGTTACCCAGTGCCAGCAAACTGGTAGCTTCAGAGAGTATTTTTCTTAGTCAGTCATGCCTTCTGTGCAGGCGTGGTTAGCTGCTGGGTATTGGTGACTGGGCATACATAGGTAGACATTAACAGCAGAGTCATTGCCTCTGGGAGGGCATCACAGACTTGGTGTGGCCATATTGCCCACTCTCCTGGGAATTGTTATCATGATCAGTGACTTCTGTGGGCATTGGCAGGGAGATGGCAGCTTCTATGGGTGTGGGCGATTTTGACTTTATCACATTTCATTGGCATAAACTGCTATTTTTGGTGTAAACAGTTGTAGCAGCCAGACCATGCAAGACGGCATGAGAAGCGCATGGAGAGACTCCCCTTGGGAAGTAAAGGAGAACTGGGGAAGAATTCAAGGGAAGTCTCTTGAAGTTATATGGCATTGTGGGGGCAGAACCGGTATCCTGGTCTTCTGTCTTTAATTGTGATCCTCTTGTTATCCCATATTAGAACAATTTGAGATTGAGATTTGACTAATTTGGGTCAGAGATTTAGTTTAAATTTTGATGTTATGAAGTTTTAGGTGTCTAGAGGGAACCCCTCAATAATTGAGGAAAGAGAATTAATCCTAAAGAACTTCTTTTCTTTCTGTCTTCTTCCTATTCAAGTTTAAGATGTTTAAAATGTCCTTCATTTCAAGAATTTCAATTAAAATAAGTTTGTAAAAGCATTTTGTTATGTTCTTTCCACACATGTACAAAGAACATAAATAAGGACACGTTTTATTGAAGGCCTACAGGTCAGAGCCAAGTAGACAGGTGCTTTAAAAAGACGGATAAGGCGGTTACATCATTATTTTCCATGTTGCCATTTATTCCTCCGTGGCTCAGCTCCACGGTGATTGTTAAAATCAGATATCACCTTGACAAACAGCTGCTCTACTTGGTTTAGGTCTGAGGCCTGTTCTGGCAAAGATGGACCTGCTCATGCAGATGAGGAGGTTTGGATGGAAATGGGGTGCTGTCTGCCAGAGCTGCAGGGATCAGAGTGAAGGGCGCAGCGTACGTCCATGAGCTGGACCCGGAGTACAAATGGATTCTGCAGACTCGGGAGTCTATGTGCTAAAGGATCACAGAGCGAGCTCTCAGGCCAGAAAAATCCATCTGTGGGACAACTGCAGAGTCTTGGACCTGGGCACATTGCATCATATCCCCTGAAAATACTTACACGTGGCCAAGGTCGGTTAAATCTTAGTTCTCTTATGAGAGAAATGTTAGCCTGATTCCTCATACAAGTTTCTGTCCGTATATCATGCTTAATGATCACAGTAATAGAAACAGTAACTTACTATTACTACCAGACATATTCTTAGATAACATCGTATTAAATTAACCATTAAATAGCCGCTGTGAATCTACCAGCTCCTTGCTCACTTGTTTGTTTAATAAACTTGGTCTGGCCTGCATGGCTCAGTAGTTGAGCATAGATCTATGAACTAGCAGGTCCAATTCCTGGTCAGAGCACATGCCCAGGTTGCAGGCCCGATCCCCAGTGTGGGGCATGCAGGAGACAGCGGATCAATGATTGTCTGACATCATTAATGTTTCTCTCTCCCTCTCCCTCTCTCTTCCTCACTGAAATCAATTAAATAAATGAATAAATAAATAAATAAATAAATAAATAAATAAACTCCTATGGGGCTAACATTGTGGAGAAGAAGTGACATTTCTTTCCTGACTTTGAGAAGACAAGACATGCTGTATAAAATAACTTCGGGGTGATACCTGGGTAGAATGAGTGTTAGAGATTTCAAAATTGAAAAGAAGTGTTGGCATGGGAAACAGCCTGGGGAGGCTACCTGGATGTCTTGCACATCATGAGGAAAACTTGGGATCTTACTTGGCATAGAAGAGAGGGAGGATTTAGCTTTGCAGGCTGGTAAACATTAGCAGAATAAGTAGGTAGAAAAAAACATCTTGCATGGATTTAAGGTAACAGAAGAGGCCGTAGAGAGCTTGAGTAATGGCTGGAGTGGTGGGAGAAGTACTGAGTAATGAGAAGACCAGCCAACATTTTCCTTAAGGTTATTGGAAGGAAACGTTGGCTAGGTTAGGCAGATCCATTTAATGGAGGCTCATAGATGTCTGGCAAGGGCCTTTGGGTCATCATTCATTCATTCATTCATTTGTTTATTTATCAAATCTTTATGTTAAGCACTGGACTAGACATTGGAGATGAATAGGACTGATGCTTAACTTGAGGAATTCATATGAGAGGAAAGAGGTACAAAAACAGTTATTATAACACAATCATGGCTCTAAGAGAGGTCTGTAGGAAGTAGCCTGGTAACAAAGCAGAGGGATTAATTTGCCTGGAATGAAGGCAGGGCTGAAAAATGAGGGCTGAAACATCTTGGGAAAATAAATATGCTTAAGCTGATGGAACTGGTGCAAAAAAATCAAAAGCAGATGAAACTGAAGAAGCAGGCATGGAAGCCGTGTGGCTCAACCCAATCACCATGGGAACAGAGTAAATGCTGTAACATAAACTGGGCGCCACAAACAAGGAAGATGGCAGAGACCTTAAAGGTGCGGCTGAGATAGGTATGCAGTAGACCTAGAGCAAACTAAACCTGCAACATCATGGGAGGGAAACATGACCCAGCTGAAGCCGTCCCACACAGGGCACATCATGAGTAGTGGGGTTCTTTGGAAAAGACAAACGTGCTGGGAAAAATAGAAGGCAGCAGGAACAGAGGAAGATGGCTTGAGTCCATAAAAGTAGACATAGGCGTGAGCCTACGGGAGCTGAGATGGACTGCTGACAGGCCACGGTGGACATCACCCATTCATAGGGTTGCCAGGAGTCAGCAGTTGTAGCTGACTCAACGTCACGCAGCACACACAGACTAGGCGTGAGCTGCTGGAAAAAGGAATGACACCGAGTGGTTAGGCGCCACGATTAGAAACTGCTGACTTGTCAGCAGAGACGAGGAACTGGCGCCACAGCAAGTAGCAGCACGCTCGGTGGGGAGAGACCGCTGGGCTCTCAAGGTCTCATTCACAGAGATAGCATTTTTGCTCATTTTCTTTGCTGATCCTCCAATACCTCAGGCCTTTATTGTGCCTCTGAGTCTGTATTTGACTCCCTTCCATTTCCCCTCAAAGGCCCTGGAGAGGTTTTATCCACTCAAGGCAGTCCTCATTCCCATAGGCAAATATCTCTTCTTCACATATGTATTCTGTTTAGTCATTTACATGTAGACCTTCACTGTAGGTTTTCATTCTCAATCAAGGAATTGTGTCTTAGTTATAGCAAATGCAGGACTGAACCTATTATTGGTCTTGAATCCCTGCTTTACCAATTACTAGCTCTGTGACCCTAAGAAATATGGTTAATCTGTTACCTACATTCTTTATTTGTAAAATATGGACGAGAACATTTGCCTAATAAAGTTACTAATTAAATATAAAGATAATGGATGCTAAGCACCTGTCATAGTGATTTATTCAGACAGTCAGTAAACATTCATTTTTTTCCTCTTCCTTTCTCACCTTGTGTATTCACAATGCTCAGCACAGTGCCTGATGCGTAGTAGAAACTCAATAAACTTTGGTTGAATTTACGAACTCTGAAGTTCACCGATGCTTTCCACATTCCAGGCACTGTTCTAAGTGCTGTAAATATATTAACTCACTTAATGCCCTTCATAACACCAGGAAGAAAACACTATTAATATCCCCATTGTATGTATGAGGTAACCAAGACACAAGCCAGTAATGTACATAGTCAGGGAAGCCCAGACAATAAATGGCAGAGGCGAGATTTGAATCCAGGTAGATGAAGTCCGTGCTCTTATTCTTTATTCTACACACAGATGACTCTATGTAGTTTTCATATGATGTTGAACTTCCTGGAAATTTTCTGCTGGAGATGATCTGGCCCATTCAGAGTTTCAAAAGTAGGATTGCCATATGCCTTGAACAAATCCATTCCTACTCTACCGCCATGAGGTCTTCTGAATGCTCTTAAATTCTTGAGAAGTTATTTCCCATAAGAAAAAAAGAATCTATTCACTCTTTCCTGGGAACTTTTCCACTAGTGTAGACATACTTTCAAATTAGTCTATGAATTAACTAGGTAACACATTCATCAGAGTCCTACTCAGAAGTTGCTTAATTATTGTTAAGCTCTAGAGGTATATGATGTGGCAGGTATCCTTGATAACCATTACCACTACGACAACCAGCTACAATAGACTGAGCTTCTGTATGGCAACATGATGGAAGAAAACGGAAGCTCATAGAGGTAACTAATTGGCATAGAGCAGCCCACGTTTATGCCTAAGTCCTCCTGATTCAGGTTCAGTAGGGGAAACAAGAACAACATAATTAGCTCATGATGGCTCCCTAGTGCTTTGTCCTTGGTTTATCTCAAGAGGAAAGAATAGGATATATATTATCAATGCCCTAGGACAGAGTTCTCACTACCTATATGGCGTTCATGAGAACCTCCTTGTTTAAGTTAAAAGCAGTGCAGAAGAGAAGGAAAGAAAAAGAGCAGGCTGTCTTGAGTTTGAGGTTGGCTTCCCCACTTAGGTCGCCAAACTCCTTAATTTATTACAAAAATGAGAATACTAATGGTACTGGTCTTAAAGTGTTGTTATGAGGATTAGTTGACATTTTGAAGGTGCGTCAGTAAGATAAGGTGCTTATAAGGTTTTCTTTCTTTTGTCTGCCCAGCTTCTATGAGACAGAGACAGGCATTTGCCTGTAAGTGTGAATGTAAATAGAAAAGACACATAGACACGAGGCAGGAAAGTCTTGAAGAAACCGTGAGGAGCCATGAGTATGAGGAGTCAAAAGGCAGAGAATGATGATGTGTACTGCTTGTCTCCAGAATGGTAGGAGTGATCACATTTCTATCCCTGAGGGGCAAGAAGGTAGCTCAGTGTATTAGTTTCCTATTGCTGAATAACAAATGAACACAAACTTAGTGGCTTAAGACACACAAATACATTATCTCAGTTTCTTTGGGGCAGGATTCCAGGCACCGCTTAGCTGGGTCCTCTGCTTAGTGTCTCCCAGGCAGGGAAGTCAAGATGTTGGCTGAGGCTGCTGTTGGTGAGGCTCAGGGTCTTCTTTCTAGCTCACTGATTGTTATCAGAATTCAGTTCCTTATGGTTGTAGGACTGAGGGCCTCAGCTCATAGATGCCGCTTGTCATTCCCTAACACATGGCTCTCTCCACCACATGGCAGTTTGCTTCTTCAAGGCCAATGGAGGATCTCATCCAGTCTTCTACTGTGGTGTGTATTGTGACCAGGTAATCAAGGAGAGAATCATACTCAGTTGTCTCCATATTGGAGGGGTGAGGGTGATGCAGGTGTGGGGGTAAGAAGCTTGGGGCCATCTTAGAATTTTGCATGCGATACCCATCCCAGGGCAACACTAGAATTTTTCAGTTCTTGAGCCATATTCTGGGTGGGTTCTTGCACAAGTCCTGTCTCTCTTATTGCTGGATAATATATTGCTCAAGTGACTCAAAAGGCCCTATTTAACACATGCAAGGAGGAAACATAAGAAGCAGTTTATTTCTTTGGATCTGAGAAATGAACATTTCTAGTGAAAAAGAAAAATGGATGCTTCCAAAATTTTCTTTTACTTATTCCTTATTTAAATGTTAGTACTAAATTTTGATTTGAGCAAAAGAGTGATTACATGGCTCAACGTGTAGTTACTCTAGAGCCAGACCTTTTCTTTAAAAAAAGTAGAAATCTTCAAAATCAATTCATTTTCTTACTGTGTAGATGGAAGGATATATTTCTATAATAAATTTCATTTTAAAATTAGTTAACGAGGCTGTGAAGGTTTTCTCTTTTTTCACTAACTCACTATGTAATTTTTCAATTTGTGGTGGAAACCAGATGAATTTCTTCGGAGGAAATGAAATGTTCATAAGTATTTTCTCAGAAGGGGCCTGCTCAAACAATATTAATTATAAGTGATGAAATAGTATAACCTTACGGCATCTAATTTTGGTTGTGTTTTAGTGTATTGATGGATGGAATAAAATTTCATTTTATTTAAACCTCTTCTTATGGTTCATGAGCAAACGTGATAAATATGAGTAAGTGCACAAAGTCCGCATTCCCTTCCAAACTGGAAAGTACAAATTTTTTTTCCTATTTGGAGAGCTAAGCACAGGCTGTACTTATGAACTTGTCAAGAATAAAGTCATAAACTGCGAGTATGCAATGTTGAAAATCAACTGACATGTGAATTTTCACTTAGACAAGACGCCGTGGAAAGTCAGTATTGATGCAAACTAAGCACAGAAATGACTGCACCTCCGTCCCCGGTGCAGGGCTCCTGGTGACCCTGGCTTCCCTGTGGAATTAACGTGCTGCAGGAGTCAGTTGGACGGCGATGCCCCAGGCCTCTGGCATTGGGAGGACGTGGGGAAGGACACGTGTCAAGTTGTACAGTGTTGTGTTTTTGCAATGGGTCTGGGTCTCTTTTCCTCAGACACAAACTCTCAGCACAATAGGACCCATCTGCCCACTTTGCTGTATCTCGGTCTCTTCCTTTCTGCCTGGAGGCAGCCCAGATACAGGTGAGGAGAGGACACCTGCTTCTATTTAGTCCCATAGTTCTACTTAGGTGATGGCATTTGCATGGCAGGTAGGCCCACACGGCTCCTGGGAAGATGGATGGACGTGAGTACCTCCAGCCCGTTAAGCCTGGCTCGGTACCCTCAGGTCTCCCCGGCCACTAGCCTCTCTGCCTCCCTGCGGGTGCCCAAGGGGACTGAATGGACTTTCTACTCCTGGTGGTCCCTCATGCGCGTGTTCAGTCAAGAACATTGTGCAACCAAGCTCCCTGGGTCCCAAGCCTTCCAGCTCTTGGAGACAGCTCTCTCTTTCCATCACCATGTGCAGCCATTTGCCTGTCAGCACATGCCCTGGGACAGAGTGGCTGCAGCAGTACCTGTTCCACCTGGGCCCTGCTGTTGTGTCTGGATCCATCCTCCACAAGCTGCTTCTCCGTCATCATGCTAGTGTCTTAGAGTCCTTTCCTGTTACTGGGCCTCACGTGGAATTACACTAGTTCATCGGGTATATTTTGAAATCTTTGGCCCTTAAACAGAAAGGATCAAGCCTCTCATCCCTTTTATTTTCTTTTTAAAAATATTTTTATTGATTTCGGAGGGGAAGGGAGAGGGAGCAAGAGATAGAAACATCAATGATGAGACAGAATCATTGATCAGCTGCCTCCTGCACTCATTCTACTGGGGATCGAGCCTGCAACCCAGAACGTGCCCTGGCTGGGAACCCAGCTGTAACCTCCTGGTTCATAGGTCGATGCTGAGCCACTCTGACCAGGCTAATCATGTTTCTTTCAGATCTCCTGCCCCTTTGTAAACTCATGGTTACAAAATGATACACAGGGAAAGAAAGATGTCAGCGGCTAAAATGCGGATCGATATGTTGATGGAAGGTGATGCCTGTCCCGCCCATGGGTGGTGTCCAGGACGCAAGCTCTTGCCATGCCGATGTTGTGTGAGGATCACTGAGGGGTTTGAGTGGATCCATAGAACAATGACTGAGTGTCCACACATCCTGAGATCAGTACCACAGACTTGTAGTAACGGTGCTTCTGCTGTTGAGTCCCTCCTTCTAGGTCCCATTCACTTCTCTTTATGTGTTGAAAACATCTGCCCTCCACCTTTTGAAAAACGTGAGGTAGTATTCTAGCATATGGATAGTCCACAGTTTGTTTATCTGTACCTGTTGGTGGATATTTGAGTTGTTTTTAGTTTTGGGTTATTGTGAATAATGCAGCTGTGAACATTCATGTATATCATTTTGTGTGGGCTTATGTTCTTCATTTCTTTTGGGTGAATACCTAGAAGTGGATGCACTGGATTCTAGGCAAGGTATACATTTAACTTTTTAAGGGACTGCCCAGTGGTTTTTCTAAGTGCCTTTACATTCCTACCCGCAGTGTATGAGAGTTCCAGTTACTCCTTGTCCTTGCCAACACTTGGCACTGTTAGTCTATATCACATTTTCCTAAAGTATAAAATCATGTCAATGAATGGTTGCAAACGTATACAATTATGTATATTACAAATGATCCTGGAGGATTTTTGCTTTTTGGTGACTAAAGAAGTTTTTGGAGCTCTCCCTTCTCTTTCTTCTCTTACATCGTATTAAGTTGAACACGTAGGAAAGAAAATTCATATTCTTCAAGTTATTAGGGGGCTCTTTAACCCATTGTAGCTGAGTTTAACAAAAGCCACTCCTTTTAGCATCCTTCTAGGAAAACATTTATTTCTTAAATCTCTAAATTGCAATGGGAGAGGAATGGAGAAGGGAACAAAGCGATCAAACATTGTTTGGAGGTTGGAATATGTGATTTCCACAAGAGTCTAATCGCTCATGGTCACATCGCTGTCCTCAAACCATAACATTGCCTATGGATTTCAAAGCCTGGCAGCCCAAGTGCGCCACACCACACAGTTTACCTCTGGTATGCATTTCCTCCGGTTTCCATTCTCCACCATTACTCTGGCCATAAATGCAGGGCGTCCCAGGAGACAAAAGGTTATGAGAAGTTGGCAGCAGCTTGCTCTGTAAGCTTGATGCTGCCCATTACAGTCTGTCCTATTAAGTTATCAGCAAACAAAGCGGCTGGAGCCGGGCAAAGGGCTGGAAGTCTTGAGTGAGCAGGAGGAAGTGGGTGGAGGGGTCCCTGAAGTACCACCTGGTCATGGAGCATGCACCCTGGGAAGCCTGGAGCTCACGTGGGCGCCCCTGAACGTGGTGATGGTGTATAAGAGTGCGTGGGGCTCCAGTCAAGGTGAACGCACAGAAGAGGAAAGAAAAAGTAAAAAAGAAGAGGGAGAGGAAACACAAGGAACTTTTTTAAAAAATATTTTTTTTATTGACTTCAGAGAGGAAGGGAGAGGGGGAGAAATAGAAGCATCAATGATGAGAGAGAATCATTGATCAGCTGCCTCCTGCATGCCTCACACTGGGCGTTGAGCTTGCAACCTGGGCCTGTGCCCTGGCTGGGAATTGAACTGCGAACTCTGGTTTACACGGGTACAGGTCAGTGTTCAACCACTGACTCTCACCGGCTGGGCCAGAAGGAGCTTTTTAAAAAGACAAGAACAATAAGCAACTAAGTTTCCCATTTTTACATTAAAAATACTGAGACCTCTGCTTGTTCCTGCAATGACATTTTTGGGGTACCAGCACCATAGGAGTGACCTGTTATACCTCGACATGTCAGTGCACCCTTACCTACGTCCCCGCATGTGCAGGATGGAGGCTGGGGGAAGGGGTGAATGAGTCCTGCCTGACATCATAAGCCTGGCTCTGCTGACTACCAGCCTCAGATCCTCTGGCCTCACTTTCCTTATCTGTAATGCAGCAGAGATGCATTACTTATCAAAGGGCGAAGTGAGGTGATGAAATGAAGACCAACATGAGACGCGCTGACATTTGACAATCAATAAAGGCTTTTTGTTCGCAATATTTTCACATGTTCCCGTTTTGAAACAATATTCACGAGAGTTCCGTTCTGAACATCTCTTAATATATCTTCAAGGGCATCATGGGATTATAGAATTTAAATATTTCCTTCTGGGTGTCTTTCACGTTCATTGTTTTCATTATTAGCAATCCTGGTACTTGAAAGATCATAACTCACAAACATTTCATTCTTTCCACTTAGCATACGTTAGTTCTGCTCATTTAAGATTTCAAACTATCTGGCCTCCCAGAATGGCACCAAAGCTGGCCTTCCCTCGGAGGCTTCTCGCAGTTTCGCCAGTAAACCCTGGAATGACTCTCATGACCAAGTGGACCGCTGTTTCCATGCCTACGAGTCCTGTTTTCCAAACGGGCTGTTCTCAAGCTGGCAAGAGTGAACTAATTTGACTCCAGAAACATTTTAAACTTCCTGAAAGCTTAAGTGGCCAGGCTCCCTCCCGCGGATCCGCTGCACTGCTCTTTTGTAAGGTCAAGGTTTGTGCTCTCTTTGCAAATGTAATGGTTTTCTGTCCTTCCTCTCTGAAATGTAACATCCATCCCAGGTCCTTCTGCATCTGCCAACAAAAGGCCTGTCTTCCTGCTGCCCCTCCTTCCCAGGCCCCCTTGAGTGCTTGTCTCAGCTGCTTCCCCAATCACCCCCCTCCCGCGCCTTGGCTGCTCTGGTTGCCAGAACTTTTACCTGTTCTGAACGTGTAACTACCTTGTGCTGGCTTCCCATGGCATGTGACACCAGAGACTGAAAATAGCCAGGCGAAGCCCAAAGCCTTCTCCAAGGGAAGGAAATCGAATAACGTAAGCGGGGTATTCTTGGTTATCTTGCAGATACCGTGTGACCAGACGTCTACAAAGGGCGCTGAGATCATTTCTAGTCGCCTCTTAATCTGTTGGCAGCTGGCTTCCCAGAGCGCCTTGAGATTCTCCCCGCCCCCTACCCCCACCCCAAGCCGAAGGCAGCCAGCGGTTTTGAAATGTCCCATATTGGATGGTCGTTCTGACTTTCACAAGTCACTTTGTAAGATTCCTTTTCCTTTCTTTCCTTTCAGGTTTGCTTGGGGAGGAGAGGGGAGTGAGGGGACAGGAAAGGCAGGGCTCTGCTTTTTCACAGTGGTTGCTAAGAAAGCCTCCTCTCTGTTTATAGGCCCTTAACAACCAGTGACAGCTGAGAGACGAATGGGGTACTGTGTGTGCAAGCGATGGAAGGGGGCCAGCAATTAGCAGCCTCAGGCACGGACGCTCACAATGAGGCCTTTGAGAATGCAGCCTGCGCTCTGCTTCCACACGTTGCTTGCAATAATTTGAAAAGGTGTTTGCCTCACGCCTTCAATGACACCTTTATTTCCAGAGATTGTCCAGGACGGTAGAACGTGATAGGGTTGGGAGAGGCAGAGCCTTTTCTTTCTTGGAGATGCTCTGGCTGAACGGACAGCCACACCGCAGCGTGATTGTGATTTCTGTCCATTTTCAGAACAGGATCCTTTGACCTTTGGGTCAGAGGCTGGAGGGTCATAGACCGATAATGGGAAGCCAGGAGTGCGTCGCTCACTCATGCTCACTTCTCCTGCCCCTTTGTTTGGAGGGTTGTGTGTGTGTGTGTGTGTGTGTGTGTGTGCAGCGGGGGTTACTCCTGGCCTTGTTGCCCTAGAACAGGTGTTGACTGGGCTGGAATTAGGAAAGAATTCTGCAATGAAAAGCGAAAATCAAGGTGTCTTTCTGACACTGTACACAATTGGGTGTTGGGTTCTTTAGGTCATGACAGTGTGGAGGAGTGTGGCCTGGGATCACATAGAAGGCCCTGGCATGATGCTGTTAGGAGAGGAGGCCCAGCGAGGCGGGTGAGCATGTGGTCTCAGCCAAGGGAAGCAGAGAGGGCGGGGTGGCTGTGGGCGCTGGTGATGGTGATGGCGGGCACTGGTTCAGGCCTCACCAAAGCCCTCGCTGGTGGGTGCTGGGGTTATCCCACTTCACAAGGAAATGGAGGGCGTAAAGAGCTTGCCGCAGATCCACAGTAAACGGCAGAGCTGTGGTCTGGATCCAGGCAGTTTGTTGAGAACCAGTGCTCAGATCCATGGCACAATACCTCCATTGGGAAGCCCACTGGTGGTCCTCAGAGCCTCAACTTCTGTTCCCCATCTTTTTTTAAATTAAATATATTTTTATTGATTTCAGAGAGGAAGGGAGAGGGAAAGATAGAACCATCAATGATGAGAGAGAATCATTGACTGGCTGCCTCCTGCACATCCCCCACCCGGGATTGAGCCCGCAACCCAGGCATATGCCCTTGCCTGAATCAAACTCAGGACCCTTCAGTCCACAGGCCAAACTGGCAAGGGCTGTTCCCCATCTTTTTGTTTGACCATCAGCACTTCTGGTTCTGGGGAGACTGCCCTGAAAAAATGTCTTCACCTGCCAACCTCCTCCTCTAAAGAAATATGTGAATAGAATCCTGAAATGACTTTGGAGGAAACACAGGGAACTTAGACCAGGAAAAGATTTAACTTAATTTCTCCCCAAGTCAGCACACAATACAAACTGAACTTCTCTGTTCAGTACCACCATTCCACAGGTTCCCCCTTAACTCTGATGCCTGCATTTATTTAGCCTGGGATCTAAAACACGGCAGAAAACCTGGCGTCAGGGGATCCACCAGTCATCACTGCAGAACAATTTGAGTTCCTGTCGGAGGGATTCAGTCTAATGGAGAGCTGAGATATGCCCATGTCCATGGGAGACTGGGGAGGCCGCCTGTCCTTCAGCCAGGACCATGCTAATGCCTAGCGGCAAGGCCTCTGCATGCCTTCCCGTTCCCACAGGAGATTCTGCACTTCTTTCAGCTCTGATTCCTTCTGAAAAACCAGGGGCTGAGAGCACTGGTTCTGAGTGAGCCTGTCTGGATCCAGACCACAGCGCCATCATTTGCTAGAATCTTTTAGTGGGAAGTTTCTCATCTGCTAACTGTGATGATCACATGATACTTTCCAGGGGTCCTCAAACTTTTTAAACGGGGGCCAGTTCACTGTCCCTCAGACCGTTGGAGGGCCGGACTATAGTTTTTTTAAAAAAACTATGAACAAATCCCTATGCACACTGCACATATCGTATTTTAAGCAGGACAGGCAACGGCGGCAAAACACCCGGTGGGCCGGATAAATGTCCTCGACGGGGTGCATGTGGCCCGCAGGCGGTAGTTTGAGGATGCCTGCTTTACACAAACTTGAGGAGAAAAAAAATAAAACAAACTTGAAGAGCAAAATACTGGGACCAACTACATTTCCATGAACAGGAGGCGACTTAGGATCGTTTGGGGCTGAGTGGAGGCTTCCTTTTCATTTTATACCAGTTTGTGTCATATGATTGTTTAGTAAAATGTGCATATTATTGTTTTAAGAAGAAATCCAGTTCATTAGACATAATAAGCCTTGTATTGTTTTCAGTATTTATTGAGCGTATCATTTGTGATCTGACGGGAGCCTTGGGCAGCTCCACACCTAGGCATGAGGGAGGGGTGGGTTTATAACTCAGGAGAGATGACACACACACATCGGGTTATAACCAGCCCACCGAGGCTGCACAGGCAGCGAGATTCACTTGTTATGGGAGCGAAGGGATGGGTGTATAGAGGAA
The DNA here is from genome assembly GCA_004026665.1 of Murina feae. Taxonomy (NCBI): domain Eukaryota; kingdom Metazoa; phylum Chordata; class Mammalia; order Chiroptera; family Vespertilionidae; genus Murina; species Murina feae. Next base: position 20,860 of record PVJC01023010.1, read on the forward strand.
AGGTTTACAGAGGAAATGACATTTTAGCTGAGGTTGGAAGGATTTATTCACCCACTCAAAAAATATTGTTGAGTGCCTATTAAATGCTGGACTCCACGGCAGGTGCAGGGTACAGTGGGGAAAGGAGGGCCCAGGCCCACCCTTTGAGTGGACACAGAGGTGCTGGGAGGACCATCAGCTGGTGGAGACCTGGAGTTGGCAGGAGGAGGCTGCCCTGAGCAGAGGTCTGGGTAGTGTAGAATGCAGAGTCAGGCTCAGGGGTCAGTGGCAAGGGAAGTTGGCACCTGCCAAGTGTCCCACTGGGACCAGTTGTCCTTAGGGCACTGACCCAGAGCCCACCGTTGTCAGGCCACCACCCTCCCACCATTGCTAGGAGGACTCACAACATTTCCCCTGTACCCAGGATGAAGGAACAATTTATTATTGAGTGTACTTTAAGCTTCATGAGTCTTTACCAAAATCAAGTTGCCTTAAACTGGAAACATCCTAGCTGTTATGATTATTAAATTTGAGCTAGCAATTTTTTACTCCACCCAACAGGGTGGGAGTTCATAGGGGCAATTTGGTTGGTTACATAGCATGTGATTCCATTTGTATGAAATATCTAACATAGTAAATCCATATAGACAGAAAGGAAATTAAGGTGGCCAGAGGCTGGAGGGAAGGGAGGATGGAGAGTTACTGCTAGTAGGCCTGAGATTTCTTTTGGGGGTGACAAAGTATTCTAAAGTTAGATGGTAGTGATGGTTGGACACCTATATGAAATTACAGAAAATCATTCGATTGCACGCTCTGAAGGGATATGGTATGTGACTTATGTCTCAGTGAAAAATATTAGATTGGTTAAAGAAAACAAGGAAATTATGCTTGTCTTCACACATCTGAGTAGTAAAGCCCACTCTGTATGATAATTGTTAATCAAACATTGATATTCCAAACATCCTGACTTTATACTGTACTGGATAACAGTCTACATGTAGCTTTACATTATTTCTACCAAAATAATACATTTCATAAAGAAAACTCAAGTGGTAATCAGAATTCAACTCGATTTGCTTCACACTTGAAGCAAAAAGTACTTAAGAGAACTATGCAAAAAATAAAGCAATCCATAAGGTGTATAAAGATAATGTGAGTCGATACATGTAAATTTAAGTATTTTTGGTTAAGTCAGTGTTTTGCCTTTGGTTTCTTTCAAACTTTTAAGACAAAAAATGATAAATGTTATTTTCTAGACCAGAGTACTTGTTAAAACATCTGCTATTGTCCTTCTTAATGTCATACAAGTTTTATACAAGCTTTAGAATTTACAAGTTTTTGAACTGACAAGTTTTAAATATATAAGATTTGAATTTCAAAATTTTTCTTTCTTTACTTTTGAGTCTATTTATATTGTGATGATAGAAAACTTGTATGTGGAAAATACATTACCGTCACTCCATTTGGAGAGCAGGATTGAAACGGGCCATTTGTAGCACTGTTTTCATCATTTCTGCTGTTGGCTTGGCTTGGCCTGAAAGCCCATTGTCATCATGGACTCCACCATTTCCTTTATTTCCTGAAGCCAGTCAGCGGACAAGCCTCGCTTACTTTATTTTTGTCACCGCTACTGCTGCCGCCCTAGCTCAGACTATCATCTCCCGTCCTGGACCAGGGTCGTTGCTGTCTTCGTGGCTTCCATCTTGCTTTTCTGAAAGCTTGGAGTCATCTTGCCAAAGTCTCCTGCAGCCAGGTCCCTCCCCCTCATCCCCAACTCTCACAGGGGTTGCTTTCGTTAGATCATCATTTCTTCCATACCTTGGCTTACCTCCTTTGCAAAGGTGTATCATTTCCAACATTTCATTTGTTTTATCGTTCTACTTTGTCTGTGTCACTAGGAAATTGACATCTGGAAGTGCCTTTTTAAAAGAATCTTGTTTCTGAAGCTGCTTAATAATTTACTATTCATTTTTCCTGCAGATTGAGAATATTCCCTATCACCTGCTTGAAATCCTTTGTGGAATAAGATGGTATAGAAATGAACTATGGACATTGGTGTTTTGATGGTGTATCTTGGTCTTCCATGAGTTTTACGCCCATGGCAAGAAGATGATGTGTGTACCATTATTTCTTTCTGAAACAACTTGAATATGTGGAGAAACATCACATCACATATTACACATAAGAATACAAAGGGCATTTTAATTCTTATATCTCCAATTTTCTTTATATTTTGCACTGGTTTCTCTTAATTCCCTTCATTAAGTTTCAGCGTCCTCCAAGTCTCAGTTTAAAGCCTTCTCTCTCTCCTGGTGTCTGTCTGTTTTGTCTATGTAGTTAGGCTGTCTCTTTTTCTTAAATAACTTCATAATGGACATAGAGTTTTTAAATACTTTCTTTTTTTAGTCAAAACTTGTTTCTTCTTCTGCCCTTGGCATTTATCCTAACTAATAAAAGCATAATATTAAAATGAACCATTTCTTCAGGATGCCTAAGCCACGCCCACCAGCCAATCAGAGTGACTGTATGCAAATTAGCCTAGCCAAGACGGCGGAGGCCGCAGCCTGGGTGTGCGGCTTCTCCCGGGCTGCGGCCTCTGCCATCTTGGGAGCCTCCGACCTGGGAAGGCATCTGGCGCTCTGAGCCTGCGATGCCTTCCCAGGCAGAAGCCTCAGCAGCGGGACCAGCCAACTGGCCCTGAGGCTCCCGCCTGGGAGGCCATCGTGTGGCCAGGGGCATAGGCAGCGAGGCTTGAAACCTCCCTGCATGTGCCACGGCCACCCAATCGCTTCCCAGGCAGATGGCCCGGAGGGTCAGTGGGAGCTGTGGCCAGCCTGAAAACTGCCCTCAGCCCCTCACCCAGGCTGGCCAAACCCCCTCAGGTGAGGGTTCTCACTGGGGAGCTTGGCCAGCCTGCAAACAGACATTGGCCTCTCACCCACGGTGGCCAGGCACACTAGCAGGTGAACATCCCCAGAGGGATCCCAGACTGGGAGAGGGCACAGGCCGGGCTGAGGGACCCCCCCCCACCCCAGTGCACAAATTTTTGTGCACCGGGACCCTAGTTTAAATATAACTTTCATAGGAGAAATGCTAAAAGAAAGACCAAGGTAATATTCAAAATTAACATTTTGTGATTCAGAAAAAGAATGATGGAAGCCCTTGTCTTGTAAGCTATTTCCTGAGAAAGCCTTCCTACTTCCCTTTATCAAATGAATAACTGGTCAGAGAGGCCTCTGTTCAGGGAAGAGGCCCTTGTATACGTCACTAGAAGAGGGGGAAGAGGGTAGGGTGTAATGAAAGCAAAAGAAAACCTGGGCCATATTCTGTCCCGGGAAGTGGTGGAAAGATGGAGAAGGGGAAAAAGAATGAAGAATATGTGGGGGATGGAGGGAGGGGGGGGCTCTCTTGCTTTCCTCTCTGGAGCCTAAGCTTTAAGGTGAAATTACTTCAGGGGCAGTCTGGAGCTCAGCCACATCAGCATAAGCGGGGGGAATGCCATGGTCAGGCAGAAAGGGGGCCTTGGAGTGTAGCTTTCCCAGCTGCCCCTGTTCTTTATCTAATGGGGATGCAGAATGAGGAGAGAGGGATCTACTTGGTGCGCACAATGGCAATGCAAGGCGATCCTGCAGCAGAGGCTGAGACACTGCTGGGCCAGAAGCAGGGGGAGGGCCTGGCAGACCTTCAGGAGTCTGCAGCCTGCAGGAGCTAACATGAGGCTGAGTCAGCCAGGGAGTGATTATCCTGATCCCAAACCAAAGGGGATCAGATCAGCACCTCAGATTTCAGCCCTGAAGGTCAGGAGAGACCCAGGGCACAAGAGCCTTTCCCTGGAGACCAGAAGAAGTAGAAGACATACTCCAAGATCCCAGATCTTTCCCACTCGAGGATGTTAAACTCTCTTTCTTCCCTCGCACCTGGGGACTGTCCTAGGCAAGAGGCACAGAAGGGGGCCATTCTGAGACCAAGTGGTTTTTAGCCTGATGAGTGATTCTTTCCTAATATGAGTGTTTAAGTCTTTGGAAGGGATTACATTAAGACAGGATTTGATAGTTACTTTTACACATATATGTACATAATAAGTATAGTTTATACTTAGATATCATTAAATATTTCCCATGAGGCATTTTTAAATGAATGTACAGCATTTCATAGTAAAAAGTGGCACAATTTACTTAATCATTTACCTGTTATTAGATATTTAGGTTTTAAATAACTATTTGATGTCAGAAATAACATGACAATACATATTTGTAGTTAAATATATGAACACATTCATAATTATTTCTGGTGAATAAACAAACATAGAATAAATATGTATAGATAACTATATAGAGTAAGTATGTAGAATAAATATATAGAAATGACATTGCTGGATCAATAAATATATAATATTTAAAGTTTTTGTTATGAATCTCAAATTGTCATCCAAAAATTCTATCAGTGTACCTTCTCACAAACATGAGATGGAGACTTTTTGTGTGGTTGCCAATTTGCTAGGTCAAAATCTATAACATATTTTATTCTATTTTTGACTCCTGGGGTTGTATAGTTATTTATGTGTTTGGTAGTTCTGTGTTTATTTTGTTTTAATTTTTAAAAATTGTGTTTTCATGCCCTTTGTTTTGGGCTGTACTTGAACTGCACCTGCCCATGTAGGAGACTGTGCTCACGCTCTGGGCTCGTCCCCCTCCCAGTGTAGGAGTTCCAGCCTCTGACCCAGAGTTAATGAATTTCTGTTTCTTTGAGATCCATATCCATTTGCTGCTCCGTCTGCTGGTGTTTTTCCTGAATTATGTCCCATAAATATTTCATGGACAGTTTAGAAATAGAAGGATCTTTTTAAAAATAAATAAATTTTTATTCAGATTATCACAGTTGTTCCTCTTTTCCCTCCCATAGCTCCCCTCCACCCAGTTCCATTCCATCCCTTGCCCTTACCCCGCATCCCTCCCTGTTCTCGTCCATAGGTGTATGATTTTTGTGCAGTCTCTCCCACACTCCTGCACCCCCACACTCCATTCCCCCAAGAATTGTCAGTCCACTCCCTTTATATGCCCCTGATTCTATTCTATTCACCAGTTTATTCTGTTCATTAGATTTTTTTTATTCACTTGATTTTTAGATTCACTTGTTAACAGATATGTATTTGTTGTCACTTTGTTGTTCATAATTCTTATCTTTACCTTTTTCTTCTTCTTCCTCTTCTTAAAGAATACCCTTTAGCATTTCATATAAAACTGGTTTGGTGGTGATGAACTCCTTCAGTTTTTTCTTGTGTGTGAAGCTCTTTATCTGACCTTCAATTCTAAATGATAGCTTTGCTGGGTAGAGTAATCTTGGTTGTAAGTTCTTGCTATTCATCACTTCGAATATTTCTTGCCACTCCCTTCTGGCCTGCATAGTTTCTGTTGAGAAATCAGCTGACAGTGGTATGGGTACCCCCTTGTAGGTAACTAACTGCTTTTCTCTTGCAGCTTTTAAGATTCTCTCCTTGTCTTCTGCTCTTGGCATTTTAATCATGATGCGTCTTGGTGTGGTTCTTCTTGGATTCCTTTTGTTTGGGATTCTCTGTGCTTCCTGGACTTGTAAGTCCACTTCTTTCACCAGGTGGGGGAAGTTTTCTGTCATTATTTCTTCAAATAGGCTTTCAGTATCTTGCTCTCTCTCTTCTTCTGGAACCCCTATAATTCTGATGTTGGCATGCTTGAAGTTGTCCCAGAGGCTCCTTACATTATCTTCATATTTTTGGATTCTTTTTGCTTTTTGCTTTTCTGGTTGGGTGTTTTTTGCTTTTTTGTATTTCGTATCTTTGACTTGATTCTTGCGATCCTCTAGTCTGCTGTTGGATCTCTGTATAGTATTTTTTATTTCAGTCGGTGTATGCTTAATTTCTGATTGGTCTTTTTCCATTTTTTTTTTTTTTTTTTGTTTT
>PVJC01023011.1:0-26801 GCA_004026665.1 Murina feae
ATGTCCCTCGTCTGTGGGATGAGGAAACTCGGGGTTTAGCAGGTCCTGGTGAGAGGGCTCCCCACGGACTGTCAGAGGCACTTGCGATTCTCACCACATCCTCCCAGCTCCAGGGCCTCCTCCAACCACAGCTCACTCCACAAAGCAGTGATTCACTTCTCGCTGTCAGGCCACCTCAAGGCTGGCTTCCCGCCTCTGAGGCAGCTGGAGGGAGGTGACACCGTTCACCTCCTTTCAGAGGACTTTGGAGCAGTGGCCGCCTTCTCGACACAGGCGTGGCCTCTAGGTGAGCACTTCAAAGGCGGCACCACTGCCTAAGTTCCAGGTGTGGTTTCCTTGGTGGGGGCAGGTCATAACTTATGTCCCTGCTGAGGGCACAGCAGGGGGCATAGATGAGTTGGGGTGACCTGGAGGTGAGTCGTGATGAGGCATTTAAGGAAAGAGAAGGATGTGAGCCCTGAGAGGGGCCTCTTCAGTGAGAGGCAGGGGAGCAGCCAGGGCAGGAGGCTGGTGCTGGGCAGGTCTGGGGGTGAAGCTTGGGGGGAGGACCAGTGGCTAAAGCTCATGCTTGGGAAGATGTATCAGTCAGCTGAGGCTGCCATAACAAACACCACACATGGCAACTCAGACAATAAGAACTCACTGTCTCACGGTCTGGAGGCTGGAAGTCCCAGAGCAACAAGCCGCAGGGTAGGTCTCCTCTGAAGCACGCTTCTGGCTTGTAGATGGCCATCTTCTCCCTGTGTCCTTCAGAGGTCATCTCTAATCTGTCTGTGTCCTAATCTTTCTTGTAAGGACACCCGTCATGTTGGATTAGGGCCTACTCCAATGACCTCATCTCCAACTCCAGTCCCATTCTGAGGCGCTGGGGGTAGAACTTCAACAGATAGATTTTGGGGAACACAGCTCAGCCCATAATAGAAGCCAAGCTCGAGTCACGGGCCTGCAGCTTTCTGGGAAAGGGAAGTGAATGGGGAAGGACTGGGGACCAAAGACAGATACCTTTGCCGCAGTTCCGCTTGTTGCCACGCCATGACACCCTGATTCCTGCTGCCCTGACCCATCCTGGTCGGGGCTAGTGCAGGAGGCAACCAATCGCTGTCTCTCTCACATCGATGTTTCTCTCTGTGTCTCTCCCCCTTCCACTCTCTCTAAAAATCAATGGAAAAATAACCTCAGGTGAGGATTAACAAAACTTCCCACACCTTTCTTTTTGAAAATTAAAGCATTTCATTTGTTTTTCTATAATGAAAGGATGTATCTCTTGAACGTACCCACTGATTAAATCACCCAGCAGGGGCCAGGGAGTGGGGTTTGTTTACAAAATCGAGCAGGAATGTTGCTTCTTTATGGTGGATTGACCTCTCAATGAACTGCAACTCTTGCAGATAACTATACACTCTGTATGAAATAGAAACAAACAAGCAAACCAAAAACACCACAGTTACCTGAAGTGTCTGGGAGGAATCAGAAGACAACCTATTTTTTAAAAATCAGGAAAACAATCTGAGCAAACATTCATAAAAAGCGGAGATGTGGTCAACAGGCATGGGAAGAGATGCTCAAGGTTATTATTCACGGGAGACGCAGATCGAAGTCAGGGTGACGAGTCCTGGCAACGACGGAGGTGGGCTGGGCCCTGCAGCCACGCTGGGCAGTGGGGACTTCCTTGGGAATTTAACTAAACGGTGACATGTAACCCAGCCATTCCATTTAACCCAGCCATTCCATTAGTAGGTATCTCTCCACGAAAAATATCCACACAACCTTATACACAAATGTTCACAGCAGCTTTATTCATAATATCCTAAACCTGGGGCCACCCCACATCCATCCACAGGCGGGTGGGTGAACAAAAGGCCGTTTGCCCATACGATGGGTAAGGCTCAACATCAAAGGCCAAAACGCTTTCTGATAGATGCCCACGTGCGGGTGCGTCTGTCACTGCGCTGAGTGCGAGCAGTCAGTGCTCCGGAGGCTGCACACCATGTGCCCTTTCCTTGTATAAAACCCGAGGAAGGGCAGACTGACTCGGTGACAAAGCAGATCAGCAGTGGCTGGGCAGGGGCAGCAGGTGGAGGGCAGCAGAGAGGTGGACGGGATAGCGGGAGGGGCACCCGGCCTGCAGCTGTGAAACTCACTGGCCTGTGATTCACCGCCCGTAGGATGTTGTATGTGATCGCACCTCTCTCTGTAAAGTGGGTTTTAAAAGTGTCCTGGGCTCCTGCTTAACTCAAAGAACCAAAGGCATGAGAAGACCTGTGACTTTTTCGCTGGAAGTGGAGCCGGGAGGCTCCTGAGTCACCGAGTTGTGAGCAGTGGAACCGGTGACATCAATGTCAGGGCTCCCCAGATCCAGAGTAAAACTCCCCCGGGTTCTTCAGGATGCAGACGGGACCTCAGGCCGCCATCTCTATGGGGCTGAGACAGGAGACAGATTCCAGTCTAAAAAGTAAGCTCTTTCCCCAAAAAAGAGAATAGGGCCTTGAAATAGCATACAGCCTCAGAGGAGGCACCCCTGTTGGCAGATGGCACCCACAGACATCTGGGCTGTCCGTCACCATGGCAACGTCCCCTCCTGACCAGCCGCGCCCGGCGCTCACAGGCAGTTTCCAACTTGCACTTCTGGCTGCTCCTGCCGGAAGGAGAGCTCATTACGGGAGACCCTTCCACCTGCTCTGCGTCCGGCCCTTTGCGGTGACAAACGGGTCCCTGCAAGAGAAACTGTGCGAGCTGGGAAAGCACGTGACTGACTAACCGCATGACTGTAGCTGCCCATCAGCTCCTGGCCTTGTGCCCGGGCAAGGCCCGGGGGGTGCCCACCCTGAAGACCCTTCACTGCCCTGAGTCAGCACCGAAAACAAACAGCACATTAATTAGAAAACTATTATCTGGTTCATAATAAACTATCCTGAGGACAGATCTGGGGTTCATACCTTCTTCGTTCCTGAGTGCCTCAACTACCCACAAGGGGAGAGCAGCGACGCATATTTATCAGTAAAGAATGAAAATCAGAACGGGCCTCCCAGAGAGCCTTGCTTCCACACAAGCAGCATAGAAAGAGGACAAAGAGCTCTTCAGCCATGAGCCAGCCATGCTGAATGGCTAAGAACCTCCTGAATGGGGTCTGTTCTGCTCCTGCTGCCCCCCCACCCCCGCCTCCTCCTCCTCTCCTTCCCCACTCCCTCCTCTCTGGGAGGTCAGAAAGGGTGGGGAGGAGCGTAATGAAAGCTCACTGAGGCTGGGGGAGCAGGACCAGCTCTGAAAGACCACACTCCAGGCCCTGAGAGTGTCACATGGTGTCGGATCAAGGTTGGGGACGAGAATTGGGGCTGACGTTTGAAAGGGTCGATGGGGCGAGACTGGGGAAAGGAAAGGGCAAAGAGACAGTTTTCATACTTTGTACTTATTTGCTTGACTCCAACGTAATCCATAAAAAAGAATCAAATAAAAGAAGCTCGGATGTACGTCACCGACTTCTGATCCCCTCGAGCGTGTGCAGAGCAGGCGGGCCAGCGCTGTAATGCCAGGGCGGCTCTGGAATGCGGGCAGGGCAACGGCGGGAGGAATGCATGTTCCACATCAGAGTAGAATTTCCACTCGACCCAGGAGCCCTCGGAGGAATTCCCTGCCTCGTTTGGCCTCATGACTTTTCTGGCTGAGAACATCTCTGAGCAGATGCAAATGTCAACGGTGAGGACATCTGGGTGAGGAAGAAAAGCCGCTTTTGTATCTGCTGCAGTTAAAAATCAAATTCCTAGTTTCACGGGCAAGACTGCGCTTCAGTCAAAAGCCAGGCTTGAGGTTAGGCTGGGGGTTGAGTGGAGTGGGCTCTTCATTCAAAAAGGCCTCATTTGGTGGCGTGACTGAGACACGCGAGGGGGGGGGGGGGGGGGGGGGGGGGGGGGGGGGGGGGGGGGGAAAGGGGGAGATGGGGAGACCCTGTGCAGGTTATCCCTGGGAAAGCGGGCTGAAACTTCGTCGTGTCTCCCCTCCTGAGGGAACACGGGGGAATGTGGTAACGGAAGGGGGCTTGTCTGAGGGCCAGCTCACAGCCCAGCGAAGGGAAAGCCAGGCTGCCTAAGTGGGACACCCTCCAGCTGCCCCTCGCCTGGCGCCAGGCTGCAGGAGGGTCGGGTTCTCCGTGGCCTCTGCTGCGTAGGCCCCTACAGCTTCGGCAGGTCCCAACATCTCATGAGGTCATGACCACTGAGGCCTGGGATTCCAACTGAGGGAGGAGAAATGCATGTTCAAAGTCAGGATCGGTGGCACATTCCTCGGCTGCTCCTGCTCTGGGTGGTGCTCTATAAAGGCCACCCAGGCCTGGTCTCCTCCTTGGGCTGCCGCACTTGTGGTTAGAGAGCACAGCTTTTAAAACAAGGGTTGGGCCCTGGCCGGTTTGCTCAGTGGATAGAGCATTGACCTGCCCATTGAAGGGTCCCAGGTTCGATTCAGGTCAAGGGCATGCACCTCAGCTGCAGGCTTCTCCTGAGACAGGCCCTGGTTGGGTGCGTATAGGAGACAACCAATCGATGTGTTTCTCTCACATTGATGTTTCTCTCTGTCTCTCCCTCTCCCACTCACTCTAAAAATCAGTGGAAAAGTATCCTTGGGTGAGGATTAACAAATAAATACATAATAAACAAACAAATCTAATCTAATAAAAGTAATATGCAAATTAACCATAACTCTGAGACACCTAAGCCACGCCCACCAGCCAGAGCCACATCCACCAGCCAATCAGAGTGGTTGTATGCAAATTAGCCCAGCCAAGATGGTGGCCAGCAGCCACAGAGCTGAAGCAAACAGGAGGCTTCATTACCTGCTTAGGCCTCTGCTCAAGGTAACAAAGTTTCAATTATAGAAGATAAACAAACCCCAGAAACCTGATTCCAGCCAGCCTCACTGGGACCTTGGGTCAATGGGAGCTGTGGGCAGCCTGAAAACGGCCCTCAACCCCTCACTCAGGCTGGCCACACCCCCATAGGGTGAGGTCCCCATTGGGGGGGCTTGGCCAGCCTGCAAACAGCCATCAGCCCCTCACCCAGGCTGGCCAGACACGCCAGCAGGTGGACACCCCCCAAGGGGTCCCAGACTGCAAGAGGGCACAGGCTGGGATGAGGGACTCCCGAGTGCACAAATTTTTGTGCACTGGGCCCCTAGTAAATAATTAAAACAAGGGCTGGGGCAGCCTATTCTTGCAGATGTGTGTGCATGTACATCTATACTTGAAGTACATAATATAACTATGAGGACATATAAGACAGCTGCTATGTACGTGATTATGTATATAAAATCTTGTTCAGAAAATGAAATTGGAAAGTTTTTCTTGAATTACTGACTTGGCTCTTTAGACGAGTTATTTCACAACATGCATTCTACCAAATTCTAAAAGTCTGAATTCAGAAACGTGAAATGTCTCTAGAAAAACAGAACTGATCGACAGTCAGCGTGTGTTCAGGGCCTGAGGCCACTGTGAGAGGCATTGAGAGGCCCCGGGCTGCTGCTCCCTGACGACTCTCCCCATGGAGGGTGGCCACCCCATGCAGCTCCTCCCTCACCAGGGGAGCAGACGTGGCCCTGAGTGTCCCCTCAGTCAGGCAGCGGGCAGGAAGTGCCTTACCTGGATGCTCAAGGCCGAACCAAGGTCTGTCTGCACAGGACGCAGGTGCTGCTGGAGGCAGTCTGTCTGCGGGTGTGCGTCGGAGGACAACTTAGAGATAACGGCTGTCATGCCTCAAGGATGGCATCTTCTCCAGAAGGCGGTGCTTTAAAATATGGACTAAAAACACCTGTAGGGGGACTCCCATGCACTTCAAGTGGACAGGACAGGGACAGGTAACTGTGGACTGAGTATCCCACTGGCCCCATGTGACAGACGGTTTGTTTGCTTCCATGAAGCCCAGCCTTTCCGCTCTGCACAGCCTCCCTCAGGCAGCACTGGCCTGAGGTCTGACTGCCCCCCACTCTGACACTAGGAAACGTTACTACCCCAGAATCTTCGGCTGCTCGCGCAGTTCTGGCAGCACGTGATGACTCAAGAAAGGGAGGCTGGTGGGGGTTCAGGACTCCTGTGTCAGCAGTGGACTATGGAACCAAGCCATGCGCAGTGGCTAGATCTCACCTCAGTTTAATTTTATTCAAGTCAACAGCAGTTTGTTTGTTTTTTTTAAAAAAAAAAAAAAAAGAGCTCACACATTGTGTTATTTTTTAAAATCCTCAAGGGCCTAGACTGGGGCTTGGCGGCCCTAACTCCTGAGCAGGCGGCTGTCTGCAAACCTGATTTCCATCAGCGTCAGTGTTTCTCCTGCACACAGATCACATGCCATTGGTCCTGGACGCCAGGGAACTCCAGGGGACCGGTGTCAAACCCATTCCTAATCCGCCAAACCTTTGGATTTACTCTAAAGTCTCCTTTGTCTGACACTGATAGAGCCCCTCATTGGTTCCTTTTTAATTAATGGTGCGTATGGATTTGTTCACCCAGACTACAGTTTTATTTGTAGTGAGTTTTTGTAGTCGGCATGAGTCATGTTTTTAAATCCATTCTGTCAAATTCTGTTTTTAAACTAGTGTATATACATTTACATTAAATATAATTTCTGATACATTAGGGCTTAAGTCAGCCATTTTACTTTTTTCTTTGTTCCTTGTTTTATGTTCCTACAAGTACCAAAAAATGTATGACATTACACATTTACTAATGTGTGCTAATTAATTTAAAGGTTGATTAAATGGCTGATTTTCTGAAAAAGATGTCATAAAAATCTGACTTAATAAGGGACAAAAACAAAAAATTCTCCAAGTGTCACTGCCCAAGTTCTTTCCTGCTTTCAAAGAAAATATGATTCTGATAATATTTATATTGTTTGGCACTTATAGAAAGACAGGAAGCTTCCAACTTTATTTAATGAAACTGACATAACAGTGGTTTCAAGACTTAACAAAGAAAACAGAAAAAAATACAAAACAAAGAATTTGGCAATATTCCTATCCCCATTTAACAGATAAAGAACGGAAGGTTTAGAAATGTTAAGACATTAGTTCCAAGTCACATATCAGGTTAGAAATAGAGTAAAGCAATTAGCAAGCATACACTCTCAACTGCTGTTTAGCAGTAAAAACCAAAGAATCACTTTAAATTTAGGATAAGACAAAGAAATCCACTTGGTCCTCTTTTTGTTTCTTTTTTATGCATTCTAAATACTCAGCCAAAGGTATCATCCTATATAATAAAAGCCTAATATGCAAATTGAATAGCGGAATGACCTGTGGAATGACCAGTCACTCTGACATGCACTGACCACCAGGAGGCAGATGCTCAATGCAGGAGCTTCCCCAGCCCACAGGCCCCAGGCAGCCAAGGTGGGTGCCAGTGGGGGGTCTCCTGATTGCCCCACTGGTCACCCCATAGAGGGAGGCAACCAGCAGTGGCAGCAGGAGGGAGGGCCAGAGAGTGGGCAGCACCTAGCCAGCCAAAGCAGGTGTCAGCAGGGGCCCCCCTATTGCCCCACCAGTCACCCCACAGATTGGCCCTGATCGCTGGCCAAGCCTAGGGACACTATTGATGCAAGAATTTTGTGCACCAGGCCTCTAGAAAAAATAAAAACAAGACTAAAGTGAAAATATAAAATAAATATAATTAATTGAGGTGACTTTATGCCTGGAAAACAGTGCTGGCCACCGTGTAGTCCCCAGTGGTTTTGCAAAGATAGTAATGACGGTGATGGTAGCAAAATGTACTAAGGGATATGTGGACTAGCCAGAAAATTACAAGGGAAAAGTAAACGATGTGAGTCTAGCCATATCTTTTAGTTCCAATATATTACAATACTATTATGACAATACCAGTCATAATCAATAGAATGTAGCCCAAATTTTATTCCTGAATGTCCTGCCATGTCCCCATGAAGTAAAAATCACTTGCATTATGTATAACAAAAAGAGAATTCCTTAGTATATAAAAGGCCCAAACTGTTAGCATAGGCAGGTAGATATTAATAAAGAAAGGGAGCTAAAGACATGAGACCTTGAGGCTGGTAACTAGGGAGCTGAATCCAACGTTGCCTCCACTTCACGAGAAAGCTACAGCTTCACACACTCCCTAGGGGACCTCGGCATCCTGTCCCTCAGGGCCTACCCCCAAGGGGCAGGAAGGATCCTTACTGGGAGGAGTAGAAACAGCAGGAGAATTCCTCTGCTGGGTGCAGGCGCAGAAGCCAAGAGGGTGCAGGGAGAGGAGCTTCTACTGTGAGGCATGCGCAGTAGGAACAAAGAAGGTGACCATGGGGCGTGGGGCCTAGCCTGGGAGAATGAACAGGTTGGACAAGAGACGGGTAACCAGAAGATCTTGGCAAAGGATTGGCTGCGGGGAGAACCTGAAAGATTGGGAAAATGACTGGTTAGTTTGAAGAAGCACCTGGTCCTTCCCAAGCCTGAGGTCACATAATCCCCGTTTACCATAACTCCTGCTGCCTCCCTGCCTCCCCCAGCTGCTCACCCCAGGCATGTCCCTCCACAGCCCGGTCAGCATGCAGGCCCCAAGCACGGGGAGCATGGACTCCAAGAGCCGCCTGGACACAGCACCAGCGGGAGCACAGCCAGGAGCAGCCCACATAGCCACCAGGGACAGGCCTGGACGGAACTGGCCTGGGCTTTGGCATGGCACAGGACTTTTGGACACTGGCCTTTGTGTTGGGCCTGATGAAGACAAGGTTGGACTTTTCCCACAGTGGGACAGACAAAAATGAGATATCAGGACCTGGGGCAGCCATTTATTTCAACCCCAATAAAAATCTTATCACTAAATGTTATCCTCCCATGTGGGTCCCCAGAAATGCTTTCATCACAACTCCACGAAAGGACCCCATTTCCATCAGCAACAAAACAATCAAAAGAAAAAGATGAGCAATGCAACTGGAAGTGACCTGCAAAGGACTTGGAAGAGTAGTTCACAGAAAAGGAAATTGCAATCACATAAATATATGAATTGAGACTCAGCTTCATCACTAATTTAAAAAAATGCAAATCTAACTAATGATGAGATGCCCTTTCTTATCAGATTAAAGGGTGATGTTAGTCAGTGCTGGCAAGAGGGTAACCCTTTTAGTGAGAATGTCAATTGGTATCACCTTCGTTGGAAAGCCT
Organism: Murina feae; assembly: GCA_004026665.1. Classification (NCBI taxonomy): domain Eukaryota; kingdom Metazoa; phylum Chordata; class Mammalia; order Chiroptera; family Vespertilionidae; genus Murina; species Murina feae. The sequence goes on from PVJC01023011.1 coordinate 9,148, forward strand.
TTTAGCAACACCTTTCAAAATTTTAAGTATGTGTGGCCTTTGCCCCCGCAACTCCACTTCTCAGGAATTTATCCAACAGAAATACAGTATTGGCATGACTGTGCAAAACACACAGGCACACCTGGTTGTGGTAAATATCTCTATTGCAGGAGCTATCGTGTAACATTATTTTCCTTAGATATAACGCTTTTTGGTAGAATTCTGAAATGAAACGGAATGCAAGCTGCCTGCATGTCCCTAAAGGTGTACATGCTGTAAATAACGCCTTATTTGCTTACAATCTGTTGTGACTTTACCAGAAATTGGTGATTGCCAACTTCTTGGGTGCAAACTGAGGAAACCACCAGGGCTTCCTGGTCAGGGAGAGGACACTAATTTATTTCCAGGGAAAAAGAAAGACAAGGCATTTTGTAACTGCTTGCCGAGGGACCACAGACAGAGGAAGGCCTTTGTGAAACTCTCCCTGGAGACCTAGCAGCAGCTGTGGGGCTCGGTGCCTGGGAAGGAAAGCAGACTCTGAGGCAGGGAAAACGTGAGACAAGGACTAGTGCATTTGTAATAGGCTGGTGCTCAGACTCAAAGCCCTGAGTTTTTTTCTGGAAGAAGCACTCCTACAGCCACAGCCTGAGTTCATTAGCAAAATCATCTGGGAAATCTGACTCAGGTTGAGGTCTATCTCCCGCCACCAAAATGTGTAGGGAAACAAGAGAACTCTGCATATGCAGGGAAAGTAACATATGTTCTCCCTTGAGTTATCTGTGTAAAGAAAAATGAAATGTGAAATGCAGTAACTATGGTCTTGAATTTGCTAGAACTTGGTTTTGTTTAGACATTAAATAAATACTAATCAATATAAATGTCTCAGGGTTGTGATATTGGTCAAAGCAAGGGTCTGCCATTTAAAACAGATCCTATCATATGTTCCACAAAATAAATTCTTGCCGACCATGAGTCTTTGCTGCTGTTCCAGGGGGTCCTTACCATCAACACAGGACAATGAGTAGGTTCTTTGATTAGTTATCAACAGGCATTCAATTCTGAACAAAACACCATTATAGCATTCCATGTGGGAGGGATTCTTGCCTTAGACACCAAAATGATCATCGCCTGGACTCATGGAGAGAAATTATTATGATTATTATTATCACCATGGGACCCCAGCTTTTTTTTGTAATCACTAATTATTTACTGACGGTGTGTAAGCTTTGACTATGACAGGGCCACCCATCTGAGGATGGCACATGTGAAGCATTGGAAGATTAAAATATCTGTGACTCGTGCCACCGAGTATCCCCTCTGCCCAAGCCTGCAGATCCCCATGCCTTCAGGCTAGTAGCTCCTGCTTAGTTTTGCATATAAACGTGGGGATCCTGCTGTGGCTTGAGCTATACAGAAACAGCCCCTCCTATTTCCCCTTCCCTGACATTCAAGAAGCCTGAGCCCTGCACTTTGGGAAGATGAGTGTGAGGCCTCTTCAAGTCTCCCACCTTCTCGGTTGGCTGCTTCTCAATCATTAACCTTCCCTTACTCCAAATTCTGACTTTTCCAGCTGTGGCCGTTCAAGTATCAGCACGTGGACTTTGGATGGTAAAACCCAACACCCTTCTCCCATTTTTAGATCAGTCTCCCAGCACCCACCCCTCACTACCACGCCATCACTCCACGCCAGAGCCCTGGGCTTCCTGTGGGTCTCCAGCCCAGGCTTCTTCCGAGGGCATCAAGGACACAGAACAGAGCAAAGCCCCCAGAGCCCTCTTTCGGCACTTCTGTCTCAAGGCACATTGCTTTATCCCTTGCCCCCAAACACAAGTGGCCCAGCCCCCTCCACTCTGCCCCGGACCTGTGACCACCCCTTCCCCTGCGACCACCTCCTTCAGCCCCCACCTCTCACTCTCCCCGGTGGCTCCAGCCGTCCCTCCCATAGGAGCCCCTGCTTCATTTCTTTGCCAAACAGAAACTTGAAGATGAGGAGGAATAAACAACGTGTGTCCCATAGAGGTGGCAAGGGACAAGGTCACACATGTAAGTGCTTTAGTTTTTCCTTGTCCAACACTAAAGCGTTGCTTGCCTCCCTTTAACTGTTTGAGCCCTTGCTACATGGCAGGCACTTGGAGGTGGCACTGAAGGAAACACACGTCCCATCCCCAAGGAGCTCGCCGTTCCCAGCTTCAACACCTGGGAGGACTTCTCTAGGACAGACAAGAGAAAGAAACCAGCCGTCAGTCTCAGCACAGGCCCGGCCTTTCACTCCCCTGCAGAGCACACATCCTGGTGAGCGCGCTAAGAAGACGATTCCATTCGAAGTGGCTGCTCAGCCTTTCAGAAGTTTCCCACCAAGAGACTCTCTCTACCTAGGCAACCTTAGGAGCACTTTTGGCATTTCCTTTAGAAGCCTTTGCCTGAAGCAAAGACAGGGATCTACGCGCTCCAGCGTGACCTCTAGGTGCCGTGCTGCCACAGGTCTCTGCTGCTGTAAGTTCCCTGTAAGTCCGCCAGGACAGACGGCAGATTCTAGGGGATTTCTTCTGCTGTTCCATGACTTTCCAACAAACAAAAACTTTCCAAACAAAAAATGTTATCTGCTAGCAAGCTCTTGGCTAATAAAAAGAGTCTCAAGGTTTTACACGAACAATGAATTGAAGGTCTGGGGCTCATAACACTTGACCTTCCGTCGTCTCCCTTTTTAATATGAGTCGCAGGACGAGTGCAGAGAACATTTCTTTAGACGTTCTCATTTGCTCCCTGTATACTTACATATTTTGCAGATCAAGAAGCACAAGTAAGTGGCTGCGAAGAGCCCTAGGCAGGAGGCAATATGAGACCACAACTGTGCACTGCTCACAGCAGTACCCCAGCTCTCGGCATGGCCATGGCACAGGCCATGGACTCAGTAATTACTTTCTAAGTAAATGAATAAGAGAAAAAGAACCTGGCATTTCTACTCTGTTTCCTTGCTTTACATAATCCCAGCACACTCCACGCCAAGATAAATCCTTTCGGATATAAAAACTACGTTTTTTGTTCCTCTTACATAGCTTCTCAGACGTTGTCACTGCAGACACAGGCTGGCCTGGAGAAACTTCTGTGGAATGAATTGCATGCTGAGTGCTGCGGCTCAGCCACAAATGTCATGGTGAGGACGCCCTTCCTGTGGATACTATGTCAAAGGGTGGTGTTGATAAAAGGGAGGTTGGGAAGCTCTTCCCACAAAATACGTGGCCTAATCTTGCCAGTCTTTCCCCTGGAACAGGCACTGTTCCCAGGTCACTGGGGTCACTAACTCTGTGTGTCCTTGGGTGGTACTGGGCTGGTCTTTGTTGCTGTGCGCTGGTGCAGACTATGCCGTGTGTAGCTGGAATGGCTCACGTTGTAAATATTATGGCCCCAAACATTTACTGCATTGCTTTGTTCGTGGGGAATGCTTCCCAAGATTTCACAGCTTGTGTAAATTTTGCGATAAATCGTTGTTTCCTGCATATACATCTTAAAATTCCGGAGATTGACCAGGTCGGGGTGTCCACTTAGCTATACTCTCTCAAAAACATCAGTAAAAAGATCCCAGCAACACCAAACATAAGAAGCTTCGTCTTTGCTCAAAAAAGAAAGAACTATTAGCAGTAACTTAAACCTCTTGGTTAGCCATCTTCAGTCAATAAACATTTCACTTAAAAACTCAAAACCGACTCTAAGCTCTGGGGATGGATTGGTTAACCTGGGAGTTAGGCTCATGAGTTGTGGTGACGGTTGTGCTCTCGACATTTTATCTAAACTACCTACTGTGTGGCCGCTTAGGTGGAATTGGACAACTTTCAATCATTTCTATTTCTTGCATTTGTAATCGACTCATGAAAAGAAAGTTATTGCTAGTGGAAGTGTACTTTGTATGCTTTAAATATGAGGTAAGCAATGGGGAATTTGGAAGTTTAAAATCTTAAAGCAAAAGCCCCCCTCAGCAGAGGGGTGTGGCTTGGTGGGAGGTGGGGGATGGGAGCTGGACACGGGTCCCCAGGAGGAGACATGGGGGAGCTTCTCCCTGTAAAGTGGGAAGCAGAGAGAAGAGACTTTTCTCACATCAGTAGCCTTATTGTTACCAAATTGCAAGTCACAGAACAGATGCTCCAACAACTTTGAAAAAACAAAGGAATGCAGGATGAATGGATGAAAACCGGTCGTGGGGAGTATTTAGGTTTTAGAAAATGTTATTCAGAATTCCCCACGGGAATGATTTCCTTCCGGTTCTGCTTGGCCTCCTGTCTGTCTGACTCCCTTCAGAGGAAGGCCCTGCTATTGGGGGAAATTTACTTTAAAATGCTTGTCAGTTAGCTCAGATCTTCACTTTCCGTTATTTTATTTCAGAAGCAAATACAAAACCCAGCACACCAGGTCGGTCATCCGTGAGCTTCCCAGAACACAGAGAGGCCTGTGCAGCGGCCGGCACCGAACCTAGTGGGACGCTGTCACTTTCCAAATGCAGTTATTTCATCTGCAGGCTGCTCCCTGACCATTCATGCCAGGCTTAGCTTTTTCCCTTCTTTTTGTGGTCTCTGAGCCAAAACCAGCAGTCCCCATGTAGCTGCCCGCCCGCATCCTTCCTGATTCCATCGTCGTACTGGGACTATCTGGTGAGCATTAGAATTCCATGGTCAAAGGATACACCCTCAGACGTTGGAGGCCCTGCTCTGTTGCCTTCAACATCCAGGCAAATGCCATTCGAAATTGCCTTCCGTTCAATGTGGTCTGTTTTTCTGTTTGTTTTTTTAATTAAAATGTTTTTAATTTTGAGGTAAAACTGATATATATATTATATGCATTTCAGGTGCACAACATAATGACTCAATATTTGCATATGTTGTAAAATAATCAGCACAAAAATCTATCTGTCTTTTACTTTTAAACAATTTCTTTATGATTTTATGTCCTAAAGTTCCATAATTATGTACCTTTGCCTGTCTGTGCTTCTTAAATTCATTGTGCTGAGCTTTTGGAAGGTATGTTCAAACTAGACACGCATGTTCTGCAGTTCTCAGACATTCTCATGTGCGTGTGAGCGTGTGTGTGTGTGTGGTGTGTGTTTTGTAACTCCCCCCCTTACTCCGCTCCTGCTCTTTTCATCCAGAACTCCTGTTACTTGGTGTTTGACCCCAGGTTTGACCTCCAGGTCTTTTGTCTCCTCTTCTTTATTTCTCTGTCTTCGGGAGAGCTCCCAGCACACTTGGGTGAACTTTTACAATAACTGGCAGCTTTCATCCCAGAATGCTAGCGTGCAAAGCTCTGCAGGCCTACTCTACAACAGCCTTAACGGGGGAAAAGTACTTGAAAAGCTCAACCACTTAAGGACTCTGGAAACTGTCCAAAGGGCGTATAGAAAATGAAGATACGTTCATGCAGGAAAACCCCCAGGCTTTGGCGGGAGCAGAAAGGGCCTGTGGCACTTGTGCTCTCCGGCGCCCAGCGAAACATGACCAAAGCTTTCCTTGCCAGGAGGGAAACAGGGCTCCACCCCCTCTGTCCTCCAGTCGAGAAGGATGCTGTTTTTCTGGGAGAGGGGGGAGGGCACCAGCATTACACACCTTCCCCTAGTCCTGTGTTTCAGAGGTTAAATTCCTGGTGAGGGCAGCTAAGAGGTCACCGGCTCATTTCCCAGCCCAGCCCCCACTTCGAGAGTGAAGGTGCTACTCCAAGGCTGACAGAAAGGACATGGGATTCCTATGGCCCTCAGAGCAGCTCGCCATCACGGCCAAGGCTCCACGCAGGCACGGGCACATGGAGAAAACCACAGGCCACAACCCCGCCCAGCGCCTTGCCCAGCAACCAGTTCCAGGGCAATGACTTGGAGATTTGGCTCAGCAGAAGAGGCAGGCTATAAGAACAGAATCCCAGCACTCTCTTCACAGAAATGGATTTATTTGGGACAGAACGTGGGGGAAGTTCAAGCCCAAGGCACCTTGCAAATACAGCGGCGATTGTGACAGTGAGCCGTGAGGAAGAGATGGTAGCTTCATGATGCAGCAAGCGAAACCAGAGGTGAGCTAAGTCATGGGGAACAGGAGGAAGAGACAGCCATGGGAGCTTTCTCTCATAGGACAGATGCTACAGTCTGCCTGGAAAACCAGCCTGCAAGGAACCTGACTGGAAATATTGCAGGCAGTAGGGAGCGAGGCCTCTGAATATTCTTGAAGGCAATACAGCAATCAGCTGACAATGAAAAGATTACAATTATTAGCATAATAACTGGGGTGATAACCACGGAGAAAGTTAGCTTTAAGGAGACAGGAGAGGGACGTGTGGAAAGTAGCAAACAGGCAGCAGACCTTTCTTGCACCTCCTCCGAGGCCAGACTGGAAATAAAACTAAATTGGGGAACATTTGTCCAGAATTAACCACCGAGGTCCAGCTGAGGAGGAGACCTATCAAGGAAGGACGGGAAACTCCTGCAGGCCGGTAGGAATGGCTTCCCCAGCTCCCAAGGCAGCGGGCGAGAGTGAAGAGGGCTCTCCTGGGTCTTTCCCCTGAGATGGAGCCCAGAGCCCAGCCCGGCGCCCACGGCACATCCAGTCCTGAAAGGCGCAGGGCTTCTGGCAGCCTGGGAGCCCAGAGCCCGTCTGAGGTAAAGCCTCAGATTTTGTTTTGTTTTGTTTTGCTTTTTTAATAACCCAGAGCACAGGATTTTCATTTGCGGCTACTCAGCCAAGGCTCAGTGGAGGGAGGCGGTGCAGATGCCAGTGTCTAAGGAAAGGCTGGGGTGGGAGGCTTTGGGAAAGTAGCAGCAGGGGGACCTGCCTTCATTCAGACACCCCCAAATATAAATTACCTTTTTTCCCCCGAGAGTCGCTGTCTCCTCCCAGAAGCCACAGCTCAGGAAAAGGAAAATATTGCCCACTGCCCCCCACAGGTGATACAGCACATGGACCCACAGGAGCCCTGCTTGCCACACCTGCACCTTAACCTTTGCAGAGGAGGCAGCAGCAGGCCAAGCCTGTGGCTGTGCACCCAATATAGCAGCACCTAAACATATGAAAAAGCTCCTGAGGACTTCAAGGGACAGACCAACAGTAATATAGTCAGAGTAGGAGACTTTAACACTCCGCTGACACCCCTGGATAGATTTTCCAGGCAAAAAATTAACAAGGAAACAGTGACCCTAAATGGCACACTAGATCGGATGGATATATTGACATTTATAAAACATTCTACCTCAAAGCGCAGAATATACGTTCTTCTCAAGTGCATATGGAATATTTTCAAAGATAGACTACCTGTTAGGACACAACCTGAGTCTCTACAAGTTCAAGAGACTGAAATCATATCAAGCATCTTCTCAGATCACAATGGCATGAAATTAGAAATCAACTACAATAAAAACACTCAAGTATATTCAAACACACGGAGGCTAAATCACACATTATTAAACAATGAATGGGTTACCAATGAAATCAAAGAAAAAATTAAAAAACAAAACACAACAACCTAAAAATCTATGGGACACAGGAAATGTACTCTTGAGAGGGACATTCACAGCCTTACAGGCCTACATCAAGAAAAAAGGGGAAACTCTAATAAACTATCTAACACTACAACTAAAAGAATTAGAAAGAGAACAATAAGAAAAGTCCAGAATAAGTAGAAGGAAGGAAATAATAAGATCAGAGCAGAAATAAATGACATAGAGACTAAAAAAAATACAAAAGATCAATAAATGTAAGAGCTGGTTCTTTGAAAAGGTAAATAAGTTTAATGAACCTTTAGCGAGACTCATCAAGAAACAAAGAGAGAGGACCCAAATAAATAAAATAAAAAAACCAAAGAGGTGAAGTAACAACTGACACCACAGAAATACAAAGGATTGTAAGAAAACACTATGAATAATGATATGACAAGATGGACAACCTGAATGAAATGGACAAATTTCTAGAAAAAGACAATCTTCCAAAATTGAATCAACAAGAATAAAAAGACCTGAATAGGCCAATATCAACTGATGAAATTGAAACAATAATAATATATTAAAAAAAAAAACTCCCAGCAAATAAAGGCCCTGGATGACTTCATGAGGGAATTTACCAAACATTCAAAGAAGAACTAATACCAATCCTCCTCAAAAAAATCCAAGAAATCCAGGAGGAAGGAACAACTCCAAACTATTTTTCCAAGGGCAGCATTATCCTAATTCCACAACCAAAGAAAGACATTACAAAGAAAGAGAGAATTACAGACCAATATCCCTGATGAACTCAATTACTAAAATCCTCAACAAAACATAAGAAGACATACACAAGTGGAAGAATATACCATTCAGGATTGGTAGAATTCATATAATTACCAGTTAACCACCAGGTGTCCAGAACAAAACCATCCCCACACACCATGATATTTCAAATTAAAAAAAATTAATTTGCAATGAATATTATAAACATATTACTCACAATTCGGGTGTTCTTGAATATTTTCAGCTGAAAACTCTCATGAAAAATTATTTTAAAGTTGGTCAGGGCTGCCACTTAGGGAAAACATTTTTATTTTTATAGATGCACGTGGGGAGTGGGGAAGGTCCGCTGCTTGTATCTACAGATGCTTATGGCATACAATGGGTTAGAATGGCCATACTACAAAAGCAATCTATAGATTCAACGCAATCCCCATTAAAATACCAATGGAATATTTCACAGATTTAGATCAAATACTCCCAAAATTGATATGGAACCAAAAACTAAAAAACAAACAGACAAACAAAAAAATATCACAAAACCAAATAGTCACAGCAATGTTGAGAAAGAAGAATAAACTTGGAGGGATCATAATATCAGATATCAGCTTTATACTACAAAGCCATTATAATAATAATAATAATAATAATAATAATAAAGTCTGGTACTGGCGCAAAAACAGGAATATAAATTAATGGAGCAGAACAAAGAACCCAGAAATTGATCTGTGTCAAATTTAGCAGGTGAATCTGTATAGATTAGGCTACCTTGAATTTTTCAGAGAAATGGAATTGTGCAATATGTAGACCTTTGTAACCAGCTTCTTGCACTTAACATAATATTTTTAAGGTCCATTTATGTTGTTACATGTATTTATACTTCATTACATATTCTTTTATGCACTTCTTCCTTAAAAAAATTGACAGAAGAAAAGACAAGTGCATTTATACTGTATTTGTCTAATTACCTTTAAAGACTAAAGAAAAGCTTACATAAAGAAGTAATGAAAGGTATGATAAAAATGTATCACCAAATGAAGAACAAAGAGATCAAATGATCAAATTAAGAGACAGAAACTAGAAAAAGAACTTAAGGTAAATTCTGAAATTGACATGAACACCTCACTAGAGGGACTCAACGATAAGTTTGAAATGGCAGAAGAAAGAATCAGTGAACTTGAAGATATATTGGTAGGTATTATGAAGAACAGAGAGAACTAAGAAGCAAGAAAAATAAACAGCCTTAAGGAAATGTGGAACACCATTGAACACTCTAATGTGTCTATAGTAGAGGAGAGAATGGAGCATAGAAAATATTCAAGGAAGTAATGACTGAAAATGTTTCAAACTTGATGAAAAACAATCCTATATAATAAAAGAGTAATATGCAAATTGACCAAGCAGTGGAATGACCTGTTGCTATGATGTGAACTGACCACCAGGGGGCAGATGCTCAATACAGGCTGATGTCTGACAAGCACAGCAGTGGTGGTAGGAGCCTCTCCTACCTCCCACCTCCATGGCAGTGCTAAGGATGTTTGACTGTGGCTCCCTGTGGTGAGCAGGCCTAAGCCATCAGTTGGACATCCCCCAAGGACTCCCAGACTTCCAGGGGGCGCAGACCAGGCTGAGTGACCCCTGCACCTCCCAGTGCACGAATGTCATACACCAGGCCTCTAGTGTTGATATAATTGCATTATTGAGCATGTAGCTTACAGAAATGTAATATATTTTTCTTTTTTAAATCCTCACCCAAGGAGTGAGGATATTTTTCCCATTAATTTTCAGAGAGAGTGGAAAAGACTGAGAAGAAGGAAAGAGAGAAAGTGAGTGAGGAGAGAGAGAGACAGAGAGAGAGAGAGAGAGAGAGAGAGAGAGAGAGAGAGAGAGAGGGGGGAATATGGATGTGCTAGAGACACATTGATTGGTTGCCTCCTGATTAGGCCTGGAATTGAACCTGCAACCAAGGTGTGTGCCCTTGACTGGGTTTTAATCTGTAGCCCTTTGGTCTGTGGGCTGACACTCTAGCCACTGAGCCAAACTGGCCAGTGCTATTTTTCTTTCTTAAATAATGTGTGTGTTTTTTCATCCATTTAGGAGCAGAGACAGAAGGAAGTATCACTTTTTATTCTATTTTTTAAAATCTTTATTATTGAAAGTATTACAGATGCCCCATCCCCCACCCCCCATGGATGTTTTCCATCCCATACCCATGCCCCCTAGGTCTACCGCACTATTGTCTGTGTCCAAGGGTTATGAATATAAGCATATAAGTTCTTTAATCCCTTCCCATCCTCCCTACCCCCTTCCCTCTGAGATTTGTCAGTCTGTCCCATGCTGCCAAGGCTCTGCAGCTATTTGGTTCATCGGTTTATTTTGTTCACTAGATTCCACATATGAGTGAGATCATGTGACACTTGTCTTTGACTGACTTATTTCACTTAGCATAATACTCTCCATGTCCCTCCATGCTGTCTTAAAGGGTAAGAGATCCTTCTTTTTACTGCTGCATAGTATCCCATGGTGTAAATGTACCACAGATTTTTATCCACTCATCCACTGATGGGCACTTGGGCTGTTTCCAGATCTTAGCTACTAGAAATAGCACTGCTATGAACATAGAGTGCATATATGCTTTCTGATTGGTGTTTTGGGTTTCTTAGGCTATATTTCTAGAAGTGGGATCACTGGGTCAAAGGGCAGTTCCATACTTAGTTTTTTGAGGAAACTCCATGCTGTCTTCCACAGTGGCTGCTCCAGTCTGTGTTCCCACCAGCAGTGAACAAGTGTTCCCTTTCCTCCACATCCTTGCCAGCACTTGCTGTTTGTTAATTTGTTGATAGCCACTCTGGCAGGTATGAGGTGTAGTTTTAATTTACATCTCTCTGATGATTTGTGACTTCGAGCATTTTTTCTTATGTCTCTTGGCAATATGTATGTCCTCTTTGAAGAAGTGTCTATTTTAGGTACTTTGCCTATTTTTTTTTATTGGATTGTTTGTCTTCTTTTTATTAAGTTGTACAAGTTCTTTATATATTTTTAAAATTATCCTCTTATACGATGTATTACTGGCAAATACAGTCTCCCACACAGTATTTTCCCTTTTCCTTCTGTTGATGGTTTCTTTAGAAATGCAAAAGTTTTTATTTTTATGGAGTCCCGTTTATTATCTCTTTTGTTTCCCTTGCCCTGAGAGATGTATCAGCTAACATACAGCTGCTACAAGAGAAGTCTGAGATTTTGCTGCCTGTGTTTTTTTTCTAGGATTTTTATGGTTTCATGATGTGTATTTAAGTTTTTTTTATCTATTTGAGTTTATTCTTGTGTGTTATATAAATGGGTTGTCTAATTTAATTTTTTGTATCTATCTGTCCAATTTTCCCATCACCATTTATTGAATGCCCTTGCCTCTTTTGTCAAATATTAATTGAGCCTAATGGCTTGGGTCAATTTCTGGGTTCTCTGCTCTGTTCTATTGATCTATATGCCTATTCTTGTGCTGGTACCAAGCTGTTTTGATTACAGTGGCTTTGTAGTATAATTTGATAATTGGTATTGTGATCTGACCTACTTTGTTTTTCTTTCTCAAGATTGCTGCAGTTATTTGGGGTCTTTATTGGTTCCATATAAATTTTGGGAGTAATTGTCCTAAATCTCTGAAATATGCCATTGACATTTTAATAGGGGTTGTGTTGAATCTATAGATTGCTTGGATAGTACATACATTTTAATAATGTTAATTCTTCCAATACAGGAACACAGTGTATTATTCCATTTGTTTTTATCTTCCTCTATTTCTTTTTTCAATGTCCTGTAGTTTTCTGAGTACACGTCTTCTACCTCCTTAGTTGAGGTTATTCTAAGGTATCATTTTTTAAAAATTTATGTTTAGTATTGAAAGTATTATAGCTGTCTCTTTCCTCTGCCATTGACCTCCTCATATATTTTTATCACAATAGTAGATGGGATTTGTTTTTATTTTTTCTTTCTGAGAGTTCATTATTGTTGTATAAAAATACTATCAATTTCTGGGTGTTAATTTTATATCCTGCTAATTTGCCAAATTCATTTATTAAATCCAGTAGGTTTTTGGCTAAATCTTTAGGGTATCCTATGTACAATATCAAGTAATCTGTGAATAATGACAGTTTTACTTCCTCCTTTCCAATTTTGGATGCCTTTTATGTTTTCTTCTTGTGTGGTAACTGTGGCTAAGACTCTCAGTACAATGTTGAATAAGAGTGGTGAAAGTGGACATCCCTGTCTTGCTCTGTTCGTAGAGGAATGGTTTCAGTTTTTGCCCATTGAGCATGATGTTTTCAGTAGGCTTGTCATATGAGGCCTTTATTATATAGAAGTGTGATCCCTTTATTCCCACTTTGCTGAGAATCTTTATCAAAAATGGGTGTTGAATTCTGTCAAAATCATTTTTTGCATCTAATTATATGGTCATATGATTTTTATCTTTCAATTTGTTTATGTGATGTAGCACATTTATTGATTTGTGAATATTGTACCAGCCTTGCATCCAATATTTCTGATGAACATAGATGCCAAAATCCTCAACAAATATCAGCAAATCAGGTTCATCATTATAATAACAAAGACTATATACCATGACCAAATGGTATATAGTCTTTGTTATTATAATGATGAACCTGATTTGCTGATATTTGTTGAGGATTTTGGAATCTATGTTCATCAGAAATATTGGACTGTAATTGGTCTTTCTTCGTAGTGTCTTTATCCGGTTTTGAAATTAGGATGATGCTGGACTCATACCAGGTGTAATGGTTAATAGCATGGATTTTGTGATCAAAGAAAACACGGTAATTTCAAGAGAAACATCAAAAGTGCTTTATTCAAAGTAATGTCCATCACTAGCTACACATTTCCCCCATCTTTCAGGTAATTTGTGGATACCATCCCAATAGAACTTTTCTTGTTTTGAGGCAAACCATTCAGAGACTCAATTTTCCACTTATTCGTACGTTTTGAAGTGCTGCTCAGAAAGTGTGTGTGCCATGTGCCATTCATAGGAACAAGTGGTTATCTGAAAGAGCAAGGTCTGGTGAATATGGCCAGTGGGTTAATACTTCCCAGGCAAGATCTTCTAACATGTCTTTAACTGGTTTTGAAGTGTGTGATGTTGTGTTATCATGAAGCAAAATTACTTTGCCATGTCTTTTGGCCCATTCTGGTCATTTGATGATCAAAGCATGGTTCAAATTGATTATTTGTTGTCAGTAGCAATCAGTATTAATAGTTTCACCTGGTTTTAGAAGCTCATAATACACCACACCTTCCTGATCTCACCAAACGCAGAGCATTGTCTTCTTTCTAAAGCGATTTGGCCTTGCAGTCAATGTTGATGGTTGACCTGGATTAACCCATGATTTTGTGCATTTGGGATTCTCAAAATAAATCCACTTTTCATCGCCAGTCACAATTCGATGCAAAGAAGACTCTTTTGTGCCCTTGAAGCAACATTTTACTGATGACTTTTTGGTTTTCCATTTGTCTTTCATTCAGTTGATGTGGCACCCATTTGCCTTCCTTTAAAATCTTTCCCATTCTTGTAAATGATCGGAAATTGTTTGCTGAGCAACGTTTAATCTTTCTGCAAGTTGTTTTTGAGTTTGACACACATCTTCATCCAATAATGCTTGTAATTTGTTGGTCTTCAAACTTTTTCAGTTGACTTGGATGTTCTTTGTCTTTCACATCGAAATCATCACTTTTAAAGTACTTAAACCAGCGTTCACAAGTATCTTGAGATGGAGCATGTTCACCATAAGCTTCCGAAATAAATGATAAATTTCAGCAGCACTTTTCTTTAAAATAAAGTAACAAATTAAAACTTCCCATAAATGTTCTTTTTTTGGCACAAAATTTGACATTTTTAAGCATAAAAATATCTATGATGTTAACACCTTCACAAAATTTGACACATGAAGTTTTGAAGCTTGCTGTCAATACAACAAAATAACATATATATCAAAATGCATATATATCAACATATGTTTTTGTATCCATTCAGCTACCCTATGCCTTTTGATTGGAGCATTTAATCCATTTACATTTAAGGTTATTATTGATAGGTACTTATTTATTGCCATTTTGTTCTTTGTGCCTATGTTTCACCATCTATTTTGAATCACAGCTTTGATGGATAGAATAGTCTTGGTTTCAGAACCTTGCTTTCCATTACCTCGAGTACTTCATACTATTCCCTTCTGGCCTATAGAGTTTCTGTTGCGCAGTCAGATGACAGCCTTATGGAAGTTCCTGTGTAAGTAACAGTTTTCTTTTCTCTTGCTGCCTTTAAGTTTCTCTATTTGTCTTTAATTATTGGCATTTTAATTATGATGTGTCTAGGCATGGGCCTATTTGGATTCTTCTTGTTTGGGGTTCTCTGTGTCTCCTGAACTTATGTGACTTTTTCCTTTACCAGGTTAAGCAAGTTTTCTGCCATTATTTCTTCAAACATGTTTTCTGTCCCTTTGTCCCTCTCTGCCTCTTCTGGACACCTGCTATGCCAAGATTGTTATATTTCATGCTGTCCCACAACTCCCTTAAGCTGTCCTCCTTTTTGTAAGTTGGTTTTTTCTTTTTGGTTCTCTGATTGAGTGATTTTTTTCTATCCTGTCTTCTAATTCACTGAACTGATCCTTAGCTTCCCCTAATCTGCTGTGTATTCCTTTCAATGTGCTCTTTATTTGTGCTATGGCATTCTTTATTTTCATAGTTATAAAATCTTTTCTCATGCTGTTGAGCATGTTTGCCATCATTATTCTCAACTCTATATCAGACCAATTTCTTGTCTCCATTTATTTTATGTCTTCTTCTGGAGAATTTTCTTATTTTTTCATTTAAGGGTTGTTTCTTTGTCTCCACATTTGGGCTGCCTATTTGGGTTTGTGACTATGTATTATGTAGATCTGCTATGCCCCTCAATCTCTAGTGCAGGACAGTGTCAAATACTGTTTCTGACTAAGTAGGTTAGGGAAATACTCAAAGCTTCCAGAGACCACCTCTGCTTGCAGACTGGTTGGATTTAGTCTTAAATAGCCCTCAGACAATCATCCACAGGTGTGTTCTCCTAACAGGGTGAGGCAGTTGCTTCTGCTTGGAGCTAATTGTTATTCTTAGTCTCTTAATGGGCTTCAGAAATATCATACCATGGGGCAAGGTGTTTTCCAATAGGTCAACTGTCCTTCCCCCAGGCAAAACCGCTTAGATAGCAATTGTCTGCGTGAGAAAGATGACCTCTGCAGCATGGGGGGGGGGGGGATGACTCAGCACAGGAAATCAGGGAGACTGCCTTCTGAGCTCTAACCCCAGAGTTCCCAAACCTGGCTTCAACTTGAGACTCCAGTCCACCCTGCCCTCCCTCTGCCAGAGCACAAGATGAGTGGCTGCACAGGGAATTTCGCATGTTGGCCCTTTAAGGCCTGAATTTCCAGCCACCTCTCCTTGGCAGACAGCAACCCTGCTGCTTTCACAGTCAGATGTTATGTGGGCACCTTTCTCAGTTCTGCTGCTCTCCACTGGACAGCCCAACTTGGGGATTAGACCCCAGAGTTCTCAGTGGCAACCTCCCCACCCCCGCCCCTCCCCCTACACACACAGCTAAGATATCTCTCTGGAGCTTCAGTTGCTATCTGTATGAGCCTGGCCCGCCCTTTGCACCTCTGCCTCTCCTACCAGCCTCTATGTGGTCTCCACCTTCAGTCCTCAGGTGTCAGGGTTCTCTCCTGTGAGTTTCCCGTTGATTACTCAGGAAGCCTTTCCATATTTCAGTTGTAATTCCAGCTTGTTCCTGGGAGCATGTCCGTGCAGCATCCACCTACTCTGCTCCCTTTTTAATCTCTTAGAGACGATGCTGTTTTAATGGCTTTTGCAGAAGGTCAGTCACCTTCTGAGAATCTAATAACCTCCAATGCAGGATTCAAGACTTCCTCAAAACAGGATGGGAATGACTGTCTTTGGACTGCCCCTAAGGAATTTAGTGGGGGATATTTTTCTTAGTAAATTTTTAAAAAAGGAAAGAGGACTTGCAGCCTGTTTGTGTTTGCAAAGGAGAGAGAACCGTAAATGTTCTTCGTTTTCTCTTTCAGGGCAGTAAATTTAACCTCCTTCGGGCTGTGCAAGGGGTGTCGTTTAGCCTGGAGAAGAATTTAGAGAGGGTGGAAGGGGCCCTTCCTGCTGTCCACCATGGGGGATGGGGCGCTGTGACTTTGCTCCCTCCGTGACTACATGGCCCATTGAGGAAGCGCAAATACCTTTCCAAATAAATAAGACCAAAACGTTTATTAGTGTTTGCTGTGCGCTAGACATTTAATTCTTGTTCCTGTGGGAATTTAATTGCCCAGGGCCCCAGTTCCTTCACCTGCACAGTGGGCAGAGCAGGAGAACCAAGCCCTTTGTTTTCTTGTGAGAAAAATAAATTGACGTCATCTAGCAGTCAGTAAGCACTGAGAAAATGTTTCCCTTTGCCGTGTGGACCCCCGGCTCCGTGCCTCTGTGTTCGAGGGCTGGCTTCTATCGGCCACCACCCTCCTCAGCGGCACACACATGGAGTGTGAGTGGTAAGTGTGGGCCAGGCTCCATGCTGGACACTGAGGACCCCGACCGTGAGAGGGCTGGTGAAGAGGAAGGGAGGGGAACAACACGGGGAGCACGTGTATGGCTCTGGCTCCCGGGGCGGCCATCTTTTGCCAGCTGCTGTGCTAGGGGCCTGCCTATATTATCAACTCCAATAAATGTTGCACCTGCTCTAGGCCCCAGGCCCGGTTCAGGTGCACGAGAGATGCAGAGCACAGATGTGCGTCTCTCATCCACCCCGAGCAGTGGTGCAGGGGAGCGTCCACCCGTGACAGCACTAAGCAGCAGTGGCAGCTCCATTCACACAGGCACTGCTGGACAGTGCTGGCCTGCTGCATAGGTGTGAACTCAGCAATGCTAACCGCAGGGTCTGCAGCCTGCAGAGTCCCTTGCTGAGCCCTGGTGACTTGAAGACAAAAGCACCTCTTCGAAAAGCAGGCTCCGTGTTGCAAAACCCCAATGAATGACAGCTCTAAAGACAGTGACCAAGTCCATAATGACTGCCCTGTGGCGGGGCTGGGATCGCAGCCCAGCTCTCACTCCCCTTCCAACGGGTCTTCCGGTACATTAGTGTCTGTATATTAGTGTTACAGAAAAACCGGAGAAGAACCAAACAACGCTTAGAGAGATGGAGTTACATTTATCACGCGCGGACCCAGAGGAAAATGTTTCTCAAATTCTGGGTGAAATTACACAGCAAGTTTCCTGTATTTATATGATTTGACCTTCTTTGTCTCCCAAATATGGTTTTTTCCGGTTCCCTTTGCAAGTTCTTAAAGGGCCCTATGTGCTAGGGCTTTGTGACCTCAACCAAAGGCTTGGCCTGATGCCAGCACTGATAACT
>PVJC01023012.1:0-26753 GCA_004026665.1 Murina feae
CTGAGGAAGATGGGCAGTAGGCAAGCTTGGGAGGCAGGCAGCACCCAGCCCTGGTCACAGCTCAAAAAAGAGAACAACATGCAGGGGAGGGCAAGAGTCTGAGAGATCAACATAGAGGGGGTGCCTGCTCCAAGCCTTGATGGTGTGCTTAGGGGCAGGCCCCCAGCAGGTAGACACACACAGGAGGACTGCTCCGAGCCTCAGATGCAGCTGGGGGCAGGTCCCTAGTGGTGACACACACACATACACACACACACACAAAAGGCGCCTGGCAGACTGGGGCCATCATAGGACATCCACTGAGGGGTCCCAGACTGTGAGAGGGCACAGGCCGAGCTGAGGGACTCCCTGCACCCCGAGTGCACAAATTTTTGTGCACCGGGCCCCTAGTAAATTAAATAAAAAGGAAAAAATAAATTGCTATTTAACATTTTTAAAAATTCTTTGTAATTGTTATATTTTCAAAATATTTATCTAGTGGTTTATATGCTAATTTATTTTAACTATTATTCAATTTAGGTTTATTTTTTGAATTCTATCCAATCTAATAAAAGAGTAATATGCAAATTCACCCTCACTTTGTTACACCAAGCCACGCCCATCAGCCAATCAGAGTGACTATATGCAAATTAACCCAGCCAAGATGGCAGCCAGCAGCCACGGAGCTAGAACAAGCAGGAGGTGTGCCCCAGCGATGCAGGAAGCTAAGGTTCCTAGTCCGGCTGTGGCCTCCGGTCAAGGAAACAAAGTTTCAATTATAGAAGATAAACAAACCTCAGATACCTGCTTCCAGCCTTGGACTCAAGGAAGCACTGGGAGCCTGGTTGTCAGGGGCAACCCGACTTAGGCTCCGGTTAAAGCAACAAAGTTTCATCTTTAGAAGTTAAATAAATTCCAGCCAGCCTCGCTGCAAGCAGCCATCAGCCCCTCACCCAGGCTGGCCAGGTACCCCAGCAGGGAGCCCCTCCCTGAAGGGGCTGTGGCCAGCCTGCAAACAGCCATCAGCCACTCACCCAGTCTGGCCAGGTACCCCAGCAGGAACCCCCTTCCTGAAGGGAATGTGGCCAGCCTGAAAATGGCCCTCAGACCCTCACCCAGGCTGGCCAGACATGCCGAGGGGGGGGGGACACCCACCTTGAAGGGACTGTGGCCAGCCTGCAAACAGCCATCAGCCACTCACCTAGGCTGGCCAGGCACCCCAGCAGGACCCTCACCCTGATCCGGGACACCCTTCAGGACAAATAAGCCGGCCCCCACCCATGCATCAGGCCTCTATCCTATATAATAAAAGGGTAATATGCAAATTGACCCTAACAGCAGAACCTCTGGGAATGACTGGTCACTATGACTCACACTGACCACCAAGGGGCAGACACTCAATGCAGGAGCTTCCCCTGGTGGTCAGTGCACTCCCACAGGGGGAGCTCTGCTCAGCCACAAGCCAGGCTGCCAGCTGCCAACACAGCAGCAGTGGCAGGAGCCTCTCCTACCTCCTCAGCAGTGCTATAGGTGTCTGACTGCAGCTTAGACCTGCTCTCTGCTGGCAAGTAGACATCCCCTGAGGGCCCTCAGGCTGCCAGAGGGATATCTGGCTGCCAGCTTAGGCCCAATTGCCAGGGAAGCAGGCCTAAGCCAGCAGGTGAACATCTCACAAGGGGTCCCAGATTGCTAGAGGGCACAGGCCAGGCTGAGGGACCCCCCATCCCTGAGTGCACAAATTTTTGTGCACCAGGCCTCTAGTTATAAATAATAAAGTGGTATTTCTGTTTATTTCTTAGAAGTGGAAAAGTCTAAATTAATGAATATTTCAGGGTTCTTCATAAGTCTTGTCACATTATTTTGCAGAAATATGATACTAAAATTAACAATTACAGCAGCGGCAGATGAATGGACCAATTTTACCAAACCTACAATAAATATTCATCATGGGCTTATTATGAGCTAGTCATTATTGGGAACACACTAGTAGATAAGACAGAAAATGTCTCTTTCCCTAGGGAGCTTCCATAGGTATGTCATGGAGTAAGTGCCTTGAAGGAAAACAGAACAGGACAAAAGGATAGAGATGCCCTCTGGCACTCCCTGAAGCTAAATCAGGGCAGTTACCTGTTTTGTAAGTAAAGTTTTATTGGAACACAGCCACCGCCAGGCATTCTCGTACTGTCTGTGACTACAATGGCAGAGTGGAGTAGTTGCAATAGCAACCATGTCCCACCGAGCCCCATGTGTTGTTAGCATACAGTCTCTTGGGGTAGGGAACGTCCAAAGTCCCCTGGAATGCTGTATTTGTTATGGTAGGCTAACTACCGTGGCGAATAGACCCCAACACAGCTCCGACACAGCAGAAATGTATTTTTTTATCACATAACGGAAGTGGGCATGTGAAGAGGTTGGCAGGTCTCTCAGGGACCCAGAGTGGACAAGGCTTTGCCTTCTTTACCTTTGGCTCTCAGGTCACTCTGGGCGTTGCCTCTATTCCAGCCCAGCCGGAGGGACAAAAAGCACGATGCATTTCTGCATGGAAGGTTCTATGGGCCAGGCCCAGAAAAGGCTTACGTCACTTCCGCTAATACTCCATTGGCTACAACCCAGCCTCAAGGTGGTACCCACTCACACAGGCTACTAGGATGTAGTCTCTGTCTGCTCTGCCTTCCCAGTTCTACACTATGGAGGGAGCAGTGCACAGGTTTGGAATGGGGGAAGGGAGGTGACAGACAGTAGGCTATCTCTGTCTCGGAGAGGACACAGTTTCCAACTTCCAACCAGCTGGCAGTTCATTACTGTTCTATTGTGTATTTTTCATTAACGCTGAAGTTAACATGAACTTGTATATGTTTCTTAGACATTGGTAATTCCTTCTCTCCAAATTCCCCACCTTCATAGTCTTTGTTCATTTTTCAGTGGAAGCCATGGAATGTGTTAAATCACTCTTAGTGCCAAAATGATTAAAAGTCACAATCCTCGTTGGCTGTTTTCTTTTTTACATAGTTTTGAAAAATGGAAGATTTTTAAATTTTATGTAAGCAAATCTGTTTATCCTTTGTAATTCCTTCCATTGTTTTCTATTGGCAATCTCTTACCTTTTCAGTGATTAAATACAGATCCATCTGTTTACCTCAAGTTTTTTAAGGCTTATATATACTTTACAGTGAGATTCTAAGTACAATGCTTTTGAAACTAGCCAATCTTCTCAGCACAAATTATTAAATAATGTATCTTTTTCTTATTGGTTTGTAATACTTCATTTAGTATACTTTAAGCTATTTCGTATTCTAGAATAAAGACGTCTATTCATGTCTTAAATCAGTACCATGAAATTTTAATTGTTATATCTTTAGAGTCTTTTTATATATCCTATTTCTATCTGGTAAGGTAAGTCCTTCCCATATAACTTCTTTTCCAAATATTCCTTTGCTCTATTTACAGTACTTGTTTGTTTTTTGTACCTATATTTTTTTCTTCTTGCAAAAGTAATACATACACATTTTTACTTCAAAAAATACAATGTGAAAATAAAAAGTTTTAGGTAACTTTTATAATTATTGTATTAAATTCCTTTTAAATTTTCTGTTCATATTTTATATTTATATTCTATCCATAGATTAATTTGAGAAATTAACATCTTCACAACCTTGAAAATGCTCCTCATTTGTTCTTTTCTGTTCTTCAGGAACACTTTTTGGGTTTCTTCATACAAATCAACTACATTTCTTATTAGTTTTATTCCCAGAAATTGTGTATTTTTAATAGTATTTAAGTATAATATTTTTCTCATTTTAATTGCAGCTGGTATTTTTTTAAATAAAGCAACATGGTTTTTTTTGTTTGTTTGTTTGTTTTTTGTTGTTAATCTTCACCCAAGGATATTTTTCCATTGATTTTTAGAGAGAGTAGAAGGGAGGGAGAGAGAGAGAGAGAGAGAGAGAGAGAGAGAGAGAGAGAGAAGCATAAACATAAGAGAGACACATTATTGGTTACCTCTCACATACTCCCCAACCAGGGCTGTGGATTGAGCGTGCAACCAAGGTACATACCCTTGACTGGAATCGAACCCAGGACCCTTCAGTCCACAGGTTTATGCTCTATCCCCTGAGCCAAACCAGCTAGGGTATAGCTGGTTTTGCTGATATATTATAAAACTATTAATGTTCTATCTGGCTATATAGTTTTTCAATTGGGCTTTCTCAAATTTTATAGAGAAATGATCATATCATCTGAAAATAGTTTATTTTTGTAAATAAACTTATATCATTTCTTTTTTATTTTTCCTTTTGAGTTCTTGCCTTACTGTCTGCCAACAGTGTTGCCCAGTCCATGATCCACAGAATCCTAGTGTACCATAAATTTGAAAAATGCTAGATATTTTATCTTCCTCTTATAGGTTCACAAGTTCACTTGGGAGCATTAAAAGTTATATGGTAAGAAATCTAGTTAAACTTATCTAACCTTGCATTACTAGTGCACCTAGTAGCCCAGAAAACATCCATTAATATACTGCAGGACGATGGCAATCCCAGTCTCAAATATCCTCTTCCTCAAGCATATGTTCGTTTAGCCTTTCCTAGCTATAAATCCTATAGTCGCTACTACTTGTAAAACCCGTGTTTATGGATTAAAGTTAAAGTAACTGGACAACAATATCCAAGCAATCTTGAAAATGGTTGTGATAAAAAGGCATCCCTCGATTGATTAATGTGATGTATTGTAACAGGTAACTTTGTTTATGTTTTCTTTTTTTTTCTTGAATAGACTTGACAGAGGCCTATGTAATTATTTGGTTTTTTAAAGAGTTTTCTTTTTCATTTATTAACTCTACTAGAGGCTTGATGCAGGAAATTTGTGCAAGAGTAAGCCTTCGCAGCCTCAGCTGCCTCACAGTCATTCTGGAAGGTCATTCTGGATGTTCATTCCACCTTCTGGTCTAATTAGCCTATTAGCTCTTTATTGTATAGGATAATTTTGTATGTTTTATTCATTAATTTCTGCTTTTATTTTTCCCGTCTTCTTCCTGCTTCCATTGAATGTGCTTTTCTCTCATCTTTTCTAATTTGGGGAGTTAGGTTCTTAGTTCATCTATTTTTATATTTTCAACTATATATCAAAGTGTATGAGATTTAGCCAAATGCTAACATACTCCTATTATGAGAGAGAGAGAAAAAAAAAAGTGGGGGAGGGGGAGATTAACTCATTAAATTTCATGCTCATGCTTCTCTCATAGAATACAATGCAGTAATTAAACTTTATATTGAAAGGAGCTAATTCAGGCAAGAATTTTGAAAAATATTGAGGTAGAGGGAACCCAAACACCCAGATTCCCTTCAAGTCAAAGACAGGCACAGAAGTTCAGCCGAAACAAATGTGCATTGTCAGGGACTCTTTGGGAAATGAAGTTTAAGATTGTAGAGGCTGTCTTCATTCGAGTTCCTCCAGAAGCCAAACTGAAGCAAGAATTTCTAAGAAAAAGATTTATTTAGGAAACAATGGCAGAAAACACCACTAGGGGAGTGGGGAAGTGAGCTGAAGAAGACAGGAGGCCAATAAAAGGAGTGTTATCAACAGCTTAGCACTGTGGCCACTGGAGCTTGATTCTACGGTGAAATTCTGGGAACCAGTGCAGAGCAGGTGCCTGTGTGTTGTCCCACACAGCACAGAGGGAGCTGGGGTGTTTATATATATTCCATCAACTCCTAGGAGTTGTCAGAGGGCTGCTGAGCTGGAGGCCACTTGCGGCTTGCACAGGAAAAGCCCACAGGTAAGGAATGAAGATGCTGGCAATCAGACCTGAGCATTGTGATAAGCATGAGGGCTAGCTAGGTGGGGGTGGAGCGTGCAGGGAGTATCCTGACTGGTGCCATGAAGGCATTGGATTTTCTTCCCTTCAACCAGCTACAAATGTCTCACCCAGGCTTGATAACAGGGCCTGGAGTTCCTTATGAGCTAATTTTTTTCTAGGAGACATAAAATTTTAAGAGGATTTGTTTCCAGTTTTTCTATAACTTATTAAAACCTGGTCATCAGAGAAGCATACCAGGGATGCTATCCAGGAGCTGCAAAGCCCCATGGGAGCTGGGGAAGAGGAAGGTTCTTTTTCAAAGTCAAGACACATCAGAGACCTCTGGGGTGGACAGGGCAGTAAAAAGGCAGAGGAGGCAAATGGCGTCTTCATGACAATTTTATTGTCTTAATCATTACTTCACTCTTCTGGGGCCTCCTTGTGTGACAAGACTCTAAAACACAGTCGACAAAAACCATTTATCTCTTCTAGCTCTAGTTCAGCCCAGATGACCTGGAGTCCATCTCTTCACTTCTGAACAGGGAGGAAAATAAAAACTGCTACACCCTCAGTAGCTGTAACAACTGACTAAATGGAGGCAAAGACTCAGGATTCCTAAGTGCTTACTAATAAAAGCAAGTAGTTCTCACAAGAATTGGTTCAGCTTAATTAGTGTGGCAATCTGTTCTCCAAAGCACAACGCAAATGCAATATAAATAAAAGGGATTTGACCCTATTTTTTATTGCCAATTTCCCAAGAGTGAAGATTAATAAGTCTCGATTCAGGTCAGCTGTCTTACACTGATGGATTTACTCTCCGAAGTGATCTTTTGAAAGTTAAAATGTGTTCCCATCAATACCCTGCCCTTTTAAAAATGCAGTTTCCCTACGTGCATTAGTTGAGTTTTATAAACTGCTTACCAGGCCACAGTAGAATAGTCGCCAATAATATGGGCCTTTCTTTTGCTGCGTGGAACTCTGAGTGCATCGCGTCAAAACGCTTCTCCTCTGCAGAAAAGATGTTACCTAGGTAATCATCATCTGACCTTTTGGGTGAATGGCTTCCTCATCTAAAGCCTTCACAATTCGCAGTTTTATGTTTTCTGTCTCATTTCTGGCAATAAACAATAATGTCCCCACATAACTCCTTTCCTGATTTCAGCTTAAATTTGGAGGCCTCAGGAAGATGGTGCAGGACTGTTTCTGTGCCACCTAGATCCACCCACATGCCTTGATTTTTTTTTTCTTTTCTTAAATATGTTTTTGTTGATTTTGGAGAGTGAGGAAAGGAGAGAGAAACATCAAATGGGCCGCCTCCTGTGCGCCCCCTACTGGGGATCAAGCCAGCAACCCAGGCATGGGCCAGCAACCTCCTGGTATACAGGGTGACACCCAACCAACCAAGCCTCACCCTCCAGGGCCACATGCCTTGCTTTCTGACCCTAGTGACAGCTTGTGACAGTGGAGCCAGGTCACTACTGCCCCATTGCCACAGACTGGGATGTTCCAGTTACAGAGTGCCCCTGCAAAGCAGCCACCTGCTTGGAGAGGCCGGGTGACACAAGCTAGAGTATGGTAGAGCTACACCCCCTGAGGTGACTGACCAGTGGGAGACAGTCTGTATCTCCCGCTGGGTGAGAGGCAATGAGGCCATCTTCTCCCATCTGTCACCCTCTTGTCACCCACATTTGCCCAGCTGATCTGGCAAGTTAGTCTGGTGAACCCCTCTTCCTTCACCTCTCTGCATATTCCTTATTTGATCCCTGGCTCATAGCATTCCCCACACCCCAGACAGAACAGCGGTGCGAGGTGTGGGCTCTGCAGTCCGAGTGTATGCTCAAGCACCACCTCTGCGACTAGATACGCTACTTCACCTCTCTGTGCCTCAATGCCTCCACAATGTAATGGGGTTGAAATAGAGGGCCAGTGTTATGCGGCTGGTAGAGGATGACATGAGTTAATGCCCTCAAAAGTGCTTGAAAGAGCTCCCGGCCCGTGCGTGCCAAATAAGTTTAGTTCACATTATTATTCACTTTCTAGTAATAGACATTTATTTTCTCACAATTCTGGAGATTAGAGTCCATGACCAAGGTGCTGGCAAATTCCATTTCTGATGAGAGCTGGCTTATAGGTCATCACCTTCTCCCTGCCTCTTCATATGGCCTTTCCTCTATGTGCATGTGGGGAGAAGAGGGCTCTTTGGTGTCTCTTCCTCTTCTTATAAGGACTCCAATCCTAATAGATTAAGACCCCACCTTAGGGACCTCCATAAAGACCCTATCTCCAAATATCATTATTGGGGGTTAGAGCTTGAACATATGGATTGGGGCAGGAGGACGCAATTCCATCCTTAGCAGTCACACACTTTTAGGGTCACAACCTGCAACATGCCATCATCTGGAAACTTTCACACAGCCATAACTTCCTGTCCTGCGAGCTCTCAATGCCCTCCTCACTCTCCCCACATCTACTATCTGACTACCCTGATTTGTACCATTTTTCTTTATCATCACCTCCCTAGCTCCCTATTCATGTCCTTCTTTCCCCTACTTTTCTTGGACCTCGCAACTTATACTCCATAAGCCCCCGGTCTAGGCATTTCAAGATCACCACTTCTGGATCACCTCCAAGAAACATGGATTTGAGAATCCACAGGTGGACTTCTTAACCACATCCTATCTCCCCAAGTATTGACATGAAGCCCAATGAGATGTCACCCATTCTGGAAGGGAGCTCCGTACGCTACTCAGAAATGTACAGCAATCCAGGAGTCTATCGGGTTTATCCCTCAATTCTCTGCCAGGACCGCAGCAAAAGAAAATAAGCCACAGAGAGAACTAGCTCTCATCCTCTAATGCAGCTTGTGAACAAAATGGGGTTCCTAATCCTTAACGCTCCTTAACTGTCCTGCTGAGAAAAATTTATGAGTGGTGATTAACACTCTCCGCCCTCCTCCCACTTTCTATTCCTCCTCAATCAGCTTCTCTGGGCTCCAGCTTTCTCATATGTAAAAATGTAAAACGAGATACCTCTTAGGAGGCAAAAGAAAATTACATCAGATAATATATGTAAAATAATATCTAGCCCAGTTGATGAAACATAATAGCCCCTCACTGAATGCTAGTTATTACCCCATTTCTTGACCATTCCCATAGTATTTGCATTTTATGTATTCATCTTATATTTTAAAGAGCATAGTAACATTACATTGGGTGGAATAGTCTTTAAATCCCCAATAATTTCACCACCTAACACAGCTATTCCCACTTTGTGTGTTCCCTTCCATTCTTTGATTACATAATTATGTATTTTTAGGGCATTGCAATCAAGAGTGTGCATAAAACTTCATGTCATTATGTTCCTATATTGCTATGATCTCCATAATTAAAATTTTCATGACTACATAATATTTTATCAAGAGAATATAGTATGGTTTAATTAATTATCTTAGAATCAAACAATTAAGTTAGTTCCAATTTTTCCTATTATAATAAGAATGGAGTGCAATAAACATTTTTGTGTTTATTACTTTGTTTCCTTATTTGAGATTATTTCCTCCTGACTTATTTTTGCAAGTCGAATTTCTGGGTCAAAAAAAAAAAAATGTAATTCTGCCCTAACCAGTTTGGCTCAGGGCATAGAGCGCCGGTCCACAGACTGAAGGGTTCCCAAGTTCGATTCTGGTCAAGGTCATGTACCTTGCTTGGGGGCACATCCCCAGTAGGGAGTGTGCAGAGGCAGCTGATTGATGTTTCTCTCTCATCGATGTTTCCAATTCTCTATCCCACTCCCTTCCTCTCTGTAAAAAATCAATAAAATATATTTTTAATGTAATTTTTTTTGGAGTTTCTGATGCATTTTGCCACCTTGCCTTCAAAGCCTTTCCACCCCGCCCCCACTGCCAGTGGGCGTGCTTTCCTGAGCGCAGTGCATTTTTACAAAGACGTTTGTTATTCTCCAGTTTTAAGTGCTTAGACTTCAGAACAGGAGTGGCCGACACCCTTAGGCTACCTGAAGGCAGTGGGTCCACAGTTCCATTTTCATGTGGCAGTATTTTCCCTGAAAGCCCTACTCTCCCGAGACAGCCACCTTCTCCCCTCTACTTCTAGAGCCTCCTTTTCTGGGCCGGCCTTCAGTCCTCCTCATCCCCAGGTGCAGGCTCTCTTGTTGATCATGTAGCATAATGGTTTGTGACATGAGTTTGATTTTATGGCTGCTCTTGTTACTCAAAATATAGGCTCAGTTCTGCTGGGTAATATCCGGAGGAAAGGAGGTAGCAGAAGGGGCAGGTGGACAAGGCCTCCTTACCCAACAACACCTTTGTAGGGTCCCAGAACCCAGGAACAAGTCCTTAACCTTGCAAATCCCAAAATTTCACTTTGCCTGATCTCTGCCCTAGGCAAAGGCCAGGAGACAGGTGGATTCCCTCAAACCCAACCCAGGCAAAGTGGTGCCCTTTATTAACGATTGAAGCATGAGGATTATGGACAGATTTGAGAAGTTGTACTCCAAAAAGGAGCTGAGACGAGGAAAGCAGTTCATAACTGAGTCATTCGGTCTGAAGGGATGGAGGGAAAGTAGGAGTTAGCCAGTTGGTAACTTGGGAAGATAGAGGGACCGGGGCACCAGAGACTGAGAAGTAGAAACTTGGGTAGGTGTGGAAGGGAGGATAAAGATGAGGCGTCTGCTTGGTGGGTGAGTGTGATGCTTGGGTGGTGCTGCCACTGGGGCTGAGGGCACAAGGACATGGTAGAGTTGGAATGTCAGTGGAAACAACAGTCAGGCAGAAGATGGAAGGGGAAGTTGTAACGGCAGCAGCTTTCCTCTGGTGCCCAGAGGAAAAGTCTCCCACTGCAACTCAAAACAGGGGTCCCTGTCTGAAACCAGGGCCTTCGGAAAATGAGGAGGTCAAAGGGTACTGGAAGGTCAAGTGGGCAGGATGTGAAACTAGGGAAGTGTGGCCTCTTCCGGAGGGCATCACATCCCCAAGATAAGGTTAGGGCCACATACCTATATGAGAGGAGGGGGTACGCCCGTCATGTTTTGGTAAGCTATGGTTCCAGGGCAGTTCTGGATTGGTAATGAATGTAGCCATCCTTTGAATAGGCCAAGCAGAGATCAAAGTGGACAATGTCCTGAGTGTCAGAGGAAGAGTATCTATCACACACAGTGACCTGAGGAGCAAGACTTCTGTTGCGATCCAGGTTAACAAAGGTAATTGTAGGTATGAATCTTGCCGGTCAGCACTCTGAGCCACCCGCCCCTGACAGGTGTCACTTCCAGGTGTCACTGGAAAGGGACAAGGCCTGGAGCAGGGCTGTCTCAGGCTGGCCAGTAGTGCCAGGGTACTTAACTGTGCAGAAAAGATTTTGACGGCATGAGTCCAGGTGATTTTTTAAGAGTATGTTTATTATTCTTAAACTTCTGGCTGCTGGCTGAGCGGCACTCCCCCTGTGGAGCACACTGACCACCAGGGGGCAGCTCCTGTGTTGAACGTCTGCCCCCTGGTGGTCAGTGCGTGTCATAGCAACTGGTCATTCCACCATCCCGTCAGAACTGGCTCTCCAACATCCCCTTAGGGGTCCTGAATTGCAAGAGGGCGTAGGCCAGGGACCCCACTAGTGCATAATTGGGGCTGGGGAGGGATACTGGGAGGTTGACTAGCTGGGGAGGAACCACAGTAAGGCTCCAGGGCGTGTCCAGCCCATCTCGCTCAGTCCCTTGGTTGGACCCCAGCAGCAAGCTAACTACTGGTCGGAGCACCTGCCCCCTGGTGGTCAGTTCACATCATAACGATTGATTGAGCAACCTTAGCATATCATTAGCATATTATGTTTTGATTGGTTGAATGGGCGACTGGATGGCCACTTAGCATATTAGGTTTTTGTTATATACGAATATATTTTTAATTGATTTCAGAGAGGAAGGGAGAGATAGAAATACCAATGATGAGAGAGAACCATAGATCATGGCCCACACTGGGGACTGAGCCCACAAACCAGGGATGTGGTCTGACAGGGACTCGAACTGTGACCTTCTGGTTTATAGTTTGAAGTTCAACCACTGAGCCACACTGACCAGGCTGGATTTCTGTTATCTATCTCCCTAAATAGGGTGATTTAAGGTATTTACCCTCTGGTTAGGAAAGAGAAGTTTAACCATTTTCTCCCAAGTGTATTTGGTGAGGAAAGATAAGATTTTGCAATTTACTATCTGGCTGTAAACTGCTTGGCCATTTACTTATCTGCCTCAGTTTCCCTATTCCACTTGTCATGGCTTCCTAGCCTGTCTGACAGGTATTCTGCATCTTCCAAAGTCCCTCAGAGGCCCCGAACCTCCTTGGTTGGCTCTGTGGTGCTTAGGTGTCCTGCAGAGTCCTCAGTTCTGTAGTTCTGGGAGGAAGGTTTGGGGTGAGAAATTTCCCAGAGATAAGTTGTATTGCCCTCTCTTTCTAGGATAGAGCATCTGCCTGTGGTTCATTTTGCCTGAAGCACAGCAGATGGCACTCCAGTGGGAGCTGGGCAGAGAAGCATTTAATCAACTGGGGAGAAACATTTGACATTTAAATAGGATAATTTGCTTTGAAGGACCCAATTGTCCATAATGGAATCATTCCCTTCCTTGTGGTGAAAGTCAAAACAACAGAGATTTTTCTCAGCTACTCCCTGTCCTCGGGGGCTTCTATCCGGAATGCAGAAGATTAGTGTAGCTACATTCTCTTTTTTTTAGGGAATTCTGGGATTATGGTGAGAGCATGCTTGTCAACTGAAGTATTTATTTCTGCCATGTCCCAGACACTGCGCTAGTATTTTGGTTTGGCTGCAAGTAAAAAAAAAAAAATCCCTAATGGGCAGTGCCTTAAATGATAAAGACCTTTAATTATCTCACAGACCCAGAAGTTTGAACATAGGCAGTGCCAAGACTGGTGCAGCTGTTCAACCAAGCCAATGGGAAGACAGATCTTCCCACTTCTCTCCTCTGCTGCCTTCAGTGAGGCAGCTGTATCTCCCTCGTGGTTCCAGGTTGGTTTCCACAGCTCCCAGTATCGCAACCTTTTTCGATGCTATGGACTGAGTATTTGCAATGTGCTAGTACTGGGAGTTAGGGCCTTTGTGGACTAATGAGGTCATGAGAGTGAAGCCTCATGAGTGAGATTAGTGCCCTTATAAGAAGAGACAGGAGAGAGGTCATCTCTCTTCCATGTGAGGACACAGCAAGCAGGCCACCATCTGCACACCAGGAAGAGGGTGCTCACCAAAAACTGAATTGGCTAGCATCTAGACCTTGGACTTCCCAGCCTTCAGAACTGTAAGAAATGCATTTTTATTATTTAAGCCACCCAGTTTATGGTACATTTGTTACGGCAGCTCAAGCAGACTAAGATATACAACAAGATCCCAAGGAAGAAGGAAAAGATAGAACTGCTGTTTTCCCTAAGAGGGGAGATCTTTCCAGAAGACCGGAACTGGATCACATGACCATCTTTAGACCAATCACTGGCAAAGGAAAAAAGGATTACCTCACTGGCTTGGATAGCTGTGGTTCATACCTAGGGATTTGGGCATAGTACCCTGGGGACAGAATTGAAATTCATTCACTAGGGAAGAGGTAGAGGAGCCAGAGAGGAGGAAAGGACTATGCACACCATTTGCCACAGCCAAGCACGTACAGCATTGTGATGAACATGATAGGCATACCATGGAACTTACAGTTTAGTGACAGAGAAAGGCAGGAAACAGCCACTAAATATATGGTCTGAAATTACTATAAATGAAAAGCTGGGTTTTGTGAAACAAAATTTCATTGATATTAGATGGTAAGGTAACCTCCATCATCCAGTGCATCTATCTTTCATTGTGTGACAGCATGGTGATTTGCCAAGCCACCTGTTTCAGAAAAGGTCCTCTGGTTTAAAGTCAGTGTGGTAGGCAGAATAATGCACACACACACAAATATGTCCATGCTCTAGTCCAGATCCTGTGAAATGTTATCTTACATTACAAAAGGGACTTCGCAGATGTGAAGCTAAAGATCTTTAGATGGAGAGATTATTCTGAATTATCCAGATGGGCCCAATGTAAATAAAAGGAAGGCAGAGAAGATGTGATGACAGAAGCAAAGGTCAGAGTGATGTGGCTACAATCCAAGGAATGTGGGCAACGTGTAGAAGCTGGAAAAGGCCAGGAATAGAGAAATTCTACCCTAGAGCCTCTACAGGAAACACAGTTCTGCCGGCACCTTGGTTTTAACCCCATATCAGATTTATGACTTCCAGAAATGTAAAGTAAGTTGGTATTGTTTTAAGTCACTAACTTTGTGGTAATTTGTTAAAGCAGCAATAGAAAACTAATATGTACACCCAAATTGTTCCAGTTTAAATTCTTCACATCTGTGTCCATCTATAAATACCAGCTGATGAGCCCAGCTAGCATGGCTCAGTGGTTGAGCTTCAACCTACAAACCATACATATCTACAGGGCACATGCCCAGGATGCAGGCTCAATCCCCAGTGTGGGGCATGCAGGAGGCAGCCAATCAATGATTCTTTCCCATATTGATGTTTCTAATCTCTCTTTGAGCTCTCCCCCTGCTTTTCTCTCTGAAATTTATAAAAATATTTTTTTAAATAATCTAATCTAATAAAAGAGTAATATGCAAATTAACCATCACTCCAAGACACCTAAGCCACGCCCATACGCCAATCAGAGTGGCTGTATGCAAATTAACCCAACCAAGATGGCAGCTAGAGCAAACAGGAGGCTTCCATTGCACCAGTGATGGAGTTGAAACTGCCTGCCTAGGCCAACGGGGCCTCTGTTCAAGGCAACAAGGTTTCAATTATAGAAGCCACAGAGCTAAAGCAAACAGGAGGCTGTGTTGCCTGACTAGACATCTGCTCAAGGCAACAAAATTTCAATTATAGAAGATAAATAAACCCCAGAAACTTGATTCTAGCCAGCCTTGCTGGGACGTTGGGTCAATGGAAGCTGTGGGCAGCCTGAAAACTGCCCTCAGCCCCTCACCCAGGCTGGCCACACCCCCATGGGGTGAGAGTCCCCACTGGGGGACTTGGCCAGCCTGAAAACAGCCATCAGCCCCTCACCCAGGCTGGCCAGGCATGCCAGCAGGTGGACATCTCCCAAGGGGTCCCAGACTGTGAGAGGACACAGGCCAGGCTGAAGGACCCCCCCACCTTGAGTGCACAAATTTTTGTGCACCAGGCTCCTAGTAATAAAATAAATAAATACCTTCAGATGAAAGCCAGAGAAAGCATATCACCTAGGAACTTGGAGGAAAGAGGTCATGTCAATCATTTTGGGCAACTTTAATCTAAGGGCAGCTGACATAAAAGGTTATGTTTTTCCCTCTAAGCTGAATTTCTAAGTGCTCATCTCAGGCATACATACTAGAGGGCATGATTTAAGATGATAACTTTCCTCTGAGAGAAACATAAACAACTGAGTATTTTCCCAGCAGTGCTGGGCATACTCTGTCTCCAGAGGAGGATTCTGACCTCAGCTCTCCTGTGAACCATGAGTATAAGTCGATCTCCTTCCCTGTGAACTAACATGCAGATCAAGAGGTGGATGCTGAGAAGGTTTTGTGGAACTCAGGAAGGTAATTAAATGAGGAAAAGTTAGCCACCCTGCATCATTTGGGTAGAGAACTATTATCATAACATAAGCCTAAAAGATGATAAAATCAGCAAAAATAGAAGCTTTAAATTAAAAAAAAAAAACTACTAACACGAAGTACAAAATCCCAATGAGCAAACACTCCCATGAAGGGCCTAATGTTTAAATTCCTAATATTTAAATTTAAAGGCAAAAGCCCTTATCTCCTCTCCATCCCTTCCTGCCCAGCCCTGCACCACTGTCTTGGCACGGGCTCCTGACAGCTCTTACCTTGATGATGAAAGAGCTTTATAACTCAACTTTCTGCCTCATCGCTTTCCAGTCCATTTTCCATTGCCTGTGTATTTTTAAAACATTGATCTTATCCAATCACTTCCCTGCTAAAAACAGCCTGCTGACTCCCCACACCAGGCACCTGGTAGGAAGTGTCATATCTCTATATGGTACCTATTTTCTCAGAGATTCCAGAAGTCAGTGCCCAGGCCAGGATCAAGCACAGAGAACACTTAGTCTAACGGTTCTTCCCCAAGTTGTCAAGCTTTTTAAAATACAGATGTCCAGGTCCAAACCTTGTGTCAAAGTATTAGCATCTCAAAGGTTAGACATAGAAAATGCAGGTCCACCACATACAGCTGGTACAACTGACGCAGCCATTTGGCATGGCCCTGGAGAGATGTGTGGTTTTTTGAAAACTCCACAGGCATTTCTCCTGCATGGTCAGGGCTCATTCAGTCTCTGCCTTAGGCTTTTGCTCTTGGTTTAAGCCATGAAGTTAAGCCTCAAATTAAAATATATTAGTATAGCCCTTACCGGTTTGGCTCAGTGGATAGAGTGTTGGTCTGCGGACTGAAAGGTCCCGGGTTTGATTCCGGTGAGGGGCATATGCCTTGGTTGCGGGCACATTCCCAGTTGGGGGTGTGCAGGAGGCAGCTGATCGATGTTTCTCACTCTCTCTCCCTCTCTAAAAAATCAATAAAATGTATTTTTAAAAAAAGATGGTAGTATAATAGAGTCACTTAGTACATAGACTCTGGACTGTCTTAGCGCCTCCCCTTACTAGCTGAGCAATCTTAAATAAGTATGTTGCCATCTCTTTGCATTGTTTTCTCATCCTCAAAATGGGATAATGATGGTGCATATCATATATGGTTAAGAGGATCAAATAAGATGATATCATCTGTACGGACTCTGGATTGAGGTCTGCAATGAAGTAAGCATTGCTGAATTCTGATATTATTAACCTAGATCTGTGATCAAAGAGTGAAGAGATTTGATTCATATTATTTTTTAAGATAATTTTTATTGAGTAAAATAAGTACTCTTCTATTTCTAGTTCACTGAGAGTTTTTTTATTACAAATATGTATTGAATTTTGTCAGATGCTTTTTCTATATCTACAGAAATAATCACTTATTTTTGTTATTCTGTTAATATAATTATTGCATTGATTATTTTGAATATTAAATCAAACTTGCATCCCTAGAATTAAACCCGTACTTGGTCATGATATATTATCCTTTTTTATGTTTTTTTATTTGATTTGCAAATTGTCAAGAATTTTTGTGGCTATGTTCTGAGGGACATTAATCTGTAGGGCTTTTTTCCTTATAATATCTGTCTGGGCTACATAAACCTTCTCTATTTTAAGGGGTCCATAAAGAAACCCTTAAGGGAATAATCATCCACAACAACAACATTAAAATTTTATGAGTCAGCCATCAACTGTAGTATATATATTTTTTAAAATACACATGGAACATGTACCAAAATTGAAAATATACTAGGCCACAAAACAAGTCCCAATCAATTCCAAATGTTTGATATTAGATAGAATATATCCTCTAACCATAATGGAATTATTTTAGGAAGAAAATAATTAATATAGTGTTTTGATTAGAAATTTTTCAAAGTAAGCAACGTATTTCTTTAGAGAGAGAAAAAAATCCTGGATCAAAGAAGAAACCACAATGGGAATTCGGAGTGGAATGATAATTAGAATATGACATACCAAAATGTTGCCCTAGTTTGTTTGGCTCAGTGGATAAAGCATTGGCCTGAGGAATGAAGGGTTCCAGGTTCAATTCCAGTCAAGGGCATGTGCCCAGTGGGAGGTGTGCAGGAGGAGGCCAATCAATGATTCTCTCTCATCATTGGTGTTTTTTATCTCTCTCTCCCTCTCCTTTCCTCTCTGAAATCAATAAAAATTATATTTAAAAAAAAGAAAATGTTTATGATGTAGTTAAGTGTATATATATGTATGTGTGTGTGTGTGTGTGTGTATTTCAAGTTATTTGAAAAAAAAATCATCAGGTTAAAATATAATCAAAGCACTTACTTCTCGGTACATGGTAGGTACAGCAGGACCTCAAATAAAGTTGAATCATTATAACATTAATGAGGGGGAAAAGTCAACTCCTGGCTGGGCCCCTGTCTATGTGGAGTTTGCATGTTCTTCCCATGTCTGTGTGGGTTTTCTCCTGGAACTCTGGTTTCCTCCCACACCCAGCACGTGAATTTGTCCCATTCTGAGTGAGCGTGGCTGTATATGAGTGGCCCCGAGATGGAAAGATGTCCTGTCCAGAGTTGGTTCCCACCTTGTGCCCTGAGCTGCCAGAACAGGCTCCAGCCACCTGCCACATTGACCTGGAATCAATGGGTTGGAAGAGAAATCTCTCTCTCTCTCTTTCTCTCTCTCTCTCTCTCTCTCTCTCTCTCTCTCTCTCTCTCTCTGTGTGTGTGTGTGTGTGTGTGTGTGTCTCGGTTAATCCTCACCCTAGGGGTTTTGTTTGTTTGTTTGTTTGTTTTTCATTGATTTTCAGAGAGAATGGACGGGAGAGGAGAGGGAGAAAGAGAGAAGCATCTATGTGAGAGAGACACACTGATTGGTTGCCTTCAGCACTCGTCCCTACAGGTCTGGGATGAAACCGGCAGCCAGCCACCTGTGCTTGACAGAAAGTCAAACCCAAGAGCCTTCAGTGTGCAGGCCCAATGCTCTATCTACTGATCCACACTGGCCAGGGCCACTTAATCTTCCCTAAATTGATGTACAGTTTACTTTGATTTCAATGTTTCATAATAAAAAGTGCTTGGGGTTTTTACATAGAAGTTTGGTGTGTTTTTGTGACCAAAAATACACTGTAGGAGCTTAACTCTCGTTTACATCAATTAGCCTAAGGTAAAATTGATTTTGCTATACATTGTTTTGTTTAAATTCACAGTTTCCAATGATGTTAAGCAAAGGTTTTATAAGTATTAGCCATTGCAATTACTACCTAGCTTAGAGGGGGGGGAAAGATTACTTTATGTGCTATTTGGTTTACTGCAACTTACCAGATACTCTGCTTTGGAATTTGGGTTTAGAGCCCCATAGATTAATAAAATAACAAATTTTTAAATAAAATGAAGGAAAGAGAAGTGATTAAGATGGACAGATCTATAGCTAAGCTGCCTAGGTTCGACTCCAGGACCTATGTTTGACAAATTATCCATCTGCTTCAGTTATCTACTGCTGATGATCCCAACACTCAAGACTGAAAACAGCACCACCTTATTGCACACCATTTTGTGGGCCAGGAATTTAGACAGGGTCAGCCTCTGCTCCACGTGATGTCAGCAAAGTCCCCGGCATGTGGTTGTATCCAGCTGGTGGCTGCACTGGGCTGACAGGTCCAGGATGGTCTCACCCACAGGACCAGGCCTCCTTACAGCTGTCAGCTGGCACGCTGTGGTTCTCCACATGGCCCCTCTCCATATTGTCCCTGGAACCACATGGTCTCTGTCTCCAGCAGGACAGCCTGGACTTCTTTACATGGGAGTTGGTACTACAGGAGTGAAAACATACACTGCAAGGCCTCTCCAGGCCTCTCTCGGAACTGTATCACTTTCATTGCATTCTATTGGCCAAAGCAAGTCACAGACCACTGCTATTCAAGAAGGGAAATGGACTTCACCTCTTGATAGAAATGACAAAGTCACATTGAAAACTTGGAGGAACAGCCACCATCATCTTTGGAAGTAATATACCACAGGGACCTTGAACAATGTACTCAGACTTTCTCAGTTTTCCCATCTTTGAGGGCGGGGAGGGGCGAGAAATACTAGTTCACCTGGAGGCTTATTAAAAAGGGATTCCTGAGATACCCCAAGAGTTTCCGATTGGACAGGTATAGGGTGGGGCCCCCAAATTTGCCTTTTAAACATTTAAACAAGTTCCCAAGTGACGCTGAGGTTGCTGGTCTTTACCACACTTTGATCAGCACTGGGGTGGTATACACTAGACATTCAATGACTGTCTAGCTATTTTTATTTTACAAGGAAAAGGAAAACAAAAGAGATTATGGCAGTTTTGCTATTTAGACCCTGAAGGCACAAGGAAATAACATTTATTGCCTTTCTCCCCACTGACGGGGGTTGTTTGTGTGTATAAAAAACTTTTGAAGCGGGACCGAATGGTGATGAAGCGTTTCCATGCCGTGCTTGGCTGAGGACCCACCAGTGATGGGAGGGCCTCCCTGAGGACGGGTTTGGACCTGTTCAGTGAAGCATGGATAGACACTAGGCAAGGAGAGGGTGTGCCTTCCAGGTAAGGGGAAACGCAGGAATAGATGTTCATCAGTCACAGTCACTGTGCATGCTGTTTAATTCAGTGGGTTCTGTTTTTAAATCAGGCAATGTGGCAGAACTGTGAGAGAATAAAGGATTATTCATTCCTACCCAATCCCCAGGCCCCCATTTTTCTCATCTAGAATCAGGATGCCAAGCTTTGTCAGTTCCACTGTATCCTCGGCCAGCCTGGGCCTCTCCAAGTTGTCATGGTAACAGAACACCCTCATCTCTCTAGTGTTTTTCTCACAAACTATTCCAAAAAAATGAAATGCCACGACACCAGGCTCTCTCTCACTTCTCAGCTGAATTTCTTTGAAAACTGCATGGTCTCAATAGCAGATACACAGGTTCTTAGAGATGGGTTCTCCCTTTTGTGGGTAACCTTTGTCAGAAATCCATCCCTTTGTGTTTTGAAGAAATGTATGACCTTGTACTTCAGCTCTGGGAGACCTTGACATCCCCAGACTAAGTCCTATTGCTTTGAATGTATTTCTATTTTCTCAATGAGAAAGAAGTACACAAAGTTTTAACATCAGATTTGTGCCACATCGATAAAAATCTTCAAACAAGGAAAATGAAAACATCATTTATCTCCATTTCTGATACTATAAGGATCCGTTGGGGCTTGTTTTTGTTTGTTTTTCAGAATCTGTTCTCATGGTTTTACATCATCTATTTGGATTTAAGAGAATCTTTAAAGTTAATGTTATTTATATCATGCATGTCAATGGTTCTCACCCTTGAACCTACACTAGAAGCCCCTGGCAGACTTTCTGAACCACACAGCTTGCTGGCATTTCTGATTCAGCAGGTTTGGAATGGGGGCTAAGAATTTATATTTCTAACAGGGTTAGGGTTAGGGTTAGGGTTAGGGTTAGGGTTAGGGTTAGGGTTAGGGTTAGGGTTAGTCCTGTGTTGATACTGCTGTTTGAAGAACACACTTTGAGAACCATCGATGGTCGCTGAGGCCGGTTAGTAAGGCTGGAAATGACCAACAATTGGCAAACTCCGCGAGTGCACCTCTGCATAGCTGTTAAAAGCAAGGGCAGGTGAGGAAGAGGCTCTCATAATTCTTGTGGTTCCATAGCTACGCTGCCCCCGCCCCGACTAAATACCGTCACCTGAGCAAGTTGCAGAAGTTCTCTAAGCCAGAATTTGACCTTAAAAAATAATATTCCTGTAACCATGCAAAGTTATTGTTCCAATTAAAAAGGACAGAGTGTGGGGGCTGCTCGGTTAGCAGAGGACCCTCACACAGATGCAAGTTGTTAAGACGACGTTGCCAAGACTATTTCCGTAACGGATGCAGTGATACTCATCTTCGAGGCCACCTTAAAGGTCACCTCCTCAGGGGCATGGTCCCTAATCCCCACGATGAACTTGATCCTCTTTTCATCAAAACTCCCACAACACTTAGTTTATTCCTCTCTTTTCATCATTTTTGTCAGATGTAAAATGTGACAGATTCTGAGTTCCTAGAAGACAGGGCACATGTCTTTTTGACTATTCTGTGCCCCTGCCTTCATTCTTAGCATAGTGTTGTGCACTTTTAAGAATTTAATAAATACTTATTTGAACTAATAAATAAGTAAAAACATTAATATTACATATCCCTGGCTTCACATAAAAGGGTAACACATACATAGTACATTCTCCCATTCTTCCTACATGACCTCACCTTCCAAAATATATACTATATATGCTATTATATTTAATATATTAATATATAATATACATGCTGTCTATCATATTAAATATATTACATTACATGTATAAACACATACACACATATGATAAAGAGTGAATTCAAGAAGCTAAACCTTGTGGCCCACATGGCTGGCCTGAGCTGGGCTTCCAGATCCCACTTGGCTCCCCCAAATGCCACGGTCCAGACACCCTCAAGGCAGACTTCCTGGAAGGTGGAAGCAAGATTGATAGTGAGCAACTCCCCTCCCCAAACCAGATGATTGACCGCTACCAGGACCCTCCCAAGAGAAGATGTACAGGACAGAGATGGCCAGACCTAGGACCATCCTTGATAATATGGCTCCCATTGTTGCAACAAGAGAGTGAACTCGTTTGTTTAGGAGCTTACGTATCTTACACCTTCCATGCTTGCCGTGGCCACACCTGTTCTGGCTAATGGCCGGTTCCCAGGTGTGACTGACAAGGAACTGTCTTCCCCAGAGATGTGCGGTCTGGTGCCCAAGGAGGGCACCAAATGAGGATCCCAGGACCCCCATCACACTGTGCCTGGAGCCCAGTCTGTTGGGGTGATCATCTGCCCACAGTGCTTCTTTTCAAGTCTTTCGGCCATAACTATTAGTCACATCTTGGACCCAATATATAGCTATTCCTCAGAGACCCTGCAGCTTCCGTTCCAGACCATTGCAATAACAGGAGTGTCACAATAAAGAAGTCATAATTCCTTGCTGGCCAATGGTCTTGCCTTCAATTTGTAAAAAGTACAGCATCTGTGGAGCATGATAAAGTGAAGCAAAATACAACACATACAATGAGCAAAGCCAGAAGCTGCATCCGGGCTTTGCTCTGCCCCACTGCAATCCCACCACAGCCACGTCCCATCCACAAATCCTCCACCTAGATTTAGATTATCCAGCAGCCTCACCTACCTGGAATACAGCTGAAAGCCACGCCTGAGGAAATACAAGCAGAAAGGCCTCCAACCAACCAAAATAATGGTGTTAAAGTTAACGTACTCTACTTATGGGATTAGTCTTCAATGCCTCATTCAGAATTTATCGGTCTTATTTTACTCCCCACAGCAACAAAGTTAACTGTCTGGCTGACCTGTCCAAAGCAAATGGGAAGCAAATACTTAGGAGAGGAGACTCGACCTTACAAAAAACAGACGTAAGATCAACTCACAAAGCACACGGTCAGGCCGTTGGGTAAAACATTAACCACTCCACTGTGTAACAGTAGCTGCTGGTAATGCATTACAAAATGATGAAGTTCTGCCAGTGTCCTCTGTTTAAGTCACAGATTGGTGGTGCACAGGAATTCAGGGGTCACAGATGCTGGTGTACCTGCTAAGCTCTCTCCGTTTTGCCTTATCTTTGGTCTTCTATGTTATCCTTCAAGAACGGAGAAAGAAGGTGCTTTCCTCTCTCAAGACCCAGAGAACACAGAGGCCCTGACTTTGCATCTTACGCTGAATCCTGCAAAATAATGATCCGGTCACAGAAACAGAGGTCACCAGGGCTTGTGGGGAGAAGGCAGGGGGAGGTGCTGTTTAATGGCCATAGACTTCTGTTTAAGACGAGAGAGAGAGAGAAAAAGTATTCTGGGAACAGATAGCCGTGATGGTTGCACAACAGTACAAATTGAATGCCACTAAGTCGTACACTTAAAATAGTTCGAATGGTAAATTTCATGTTATGTATCTTTTACCACAACAAAAATCAGTTAATTAACTAATTAAGAAGAAAAGGGGGGCGGCTAGCCAAGGGGCTAAAGACAGAGGTGAGGGAGAAGGACACCTCCAGGAAGGACGTCCAGGAGGCATGGTCTCTCCCACGCAGTTTGAGTTTTCTGCATTATAATTTCTGCCTGTTCTGACCAAATCTTCAGTGGCAGCCTGCTTGCTCTGGGCTGTTCTTCAGGGAGAAAAAGGTGATCACACTTGGGCCACGGGGTAACGGATCGCAGCAGCCACCTGGAGAAACAGTAACAAGAGGCACAGGCCAGCAGGGCAGCTCTGCACAGGGGCCAAAATATGTGATATGGAGGACACGTGACACGTGCCAGAGCCTCTCGGGACCAGCCAGGGAGGGAACGATCTCTAATGCTGGCCCCTCAGAGGCCCACGGACTGTGATGGAGATCCTGAGGCTGGACCACTGCTGCCAGCCTAACCTCTTCCCTGACTCAGCATCTTCTCAAATCCAAGCCGGGGCCCCACTGCCTGCACTATGGCCCAACGTTGCCCAGGCCTCCTGCAGCAGAGACATCCTGGTCATCTTCCCTCCCACAGTCCATCCACCTGCCTCATCCCCAACCCTCCTAGAATCTTCGCCTCCTCACTCACAAGCCCCGGGAAGGACCACAGTGTCCAGGGTGGCCGTCAACTCTTCCTCAAGCACAGAGCCACCCTTCCTGGCCCAGGGCACCATCCAACATGGCCTTCTCAGCTGTTGGTCACCAGGGGCTAAAGCACACTCAGGAGCACTCACTCCCCAGAGGCCTCAGCCCTCCTCCACCTGGACCTGAGTACCACCATCATGATCAAACGCTGCCCTTGGATTTCGGCTCTATGGGGCAGGATGGCCCTGGCACGGCTCCTTGTGAGCCCTCTTGGCACAGCTGAAGGCTCTAACCCCAGCCACGGGTGCTGCTTAGCCACTTTTCTTCCTATTTAAGACCCACTGGTACAGCCAGGCACAAGGTGCCTCAATCAGCCAGGGCCCCCACAGGATAATAAGCTAAGAGGGCACATGGGATTTTGGATCATTTGCGGGTAGTTTACTAAACAGACTGTTTACAAAGGTGCAGGCAAGGGGTGAGGAACGGTGTGGTTAAGGGAACCCGGAGATGAAGTGGCCACATTGAGAGGGCCAAGAGCTGAGACCTTTTTTTTTTTTAAATCCTCACCTGAGGATATTTTTTTTGCCATTGATTGTTAGAGAGAGTGGAAAGGAGGGAGGAGGGGGAGAGAGAAAAACATCAATGGGGGAGAGGCACATCAATTGGTTGTCTCCGGAATGCACCCTGACCGGGGTCAGGGATCAAACCTATAACCAAAGTACGTGCCCTTGACTGGGAATCAAATCCATGACCTTTCAGGTACACGGGCCGATGATCTGACCACTGAGCAAACCAGCCATGGCGAGCTGAGACCTTTGGCCCACAGATAAAGTGATCCCAGTTGACCCGACTGGAGAGAGAAATGAGTATACTGCCTTCACTCTGCCGTCCATCTCCTGTGGAGCACCTCACTGCTGAGGCCAACCAGCAGCTGGAGGGCAGAAGCTCGCCGATGTCAGGCATGCAGGGCAGCTTCCCAGGGCACATGGCAGCGTGAAGGGTGGACGTGGATGGTAACCAGCGTGGAGTCCCTATGGTAGCTAAGCATCGCTCACCTGCATGGTACTAGCTAATGTGTACAGAGTGGGACAGGGAGAGAAGACTAAGGTAACCTATCTACGCCTTACAGAGTTTCAAACCCAGACATCGAGACACAAACCCAAAGAAGAGAAGGAAAGAAAGAAAGCAGATTAAAGAACTGAACAAGCCAAATTTTCCTGCCCACATTCTCAGGTCCTGGGTACGAGACACAGCCCACTCACTCGTCCCTTAGTCACTCCCTACTGGCTGACTTCCCATGCAAACACATAGCTAACAACACAGATTTTTTTAAATCATTCTGTAATGGCATAAATAGGAAAACTTGTGGAAAAATAAATATAAATGACTTACAAACATATGAAAAGGTGCTCGATCTCATTGATTATTTATGAATTGCCAAGGTGCTGTTTTTTTAACCTCTCATACTGGCAGAAATTAAAACATCTGATAAAATATATGATATTTGCATGGTTATGAGGAAAATGCTGGTAGCAATATAAATTGGTGCAATTTTTTGGAGGTTTAATTTAAGATTTATTTACTGGTTAATTTAGCAATCATACTTCCTGGAACATTATGGATACCCTCCCTCATGCAACCAAAATAAGACAAGGATAGTCATTGCAACATTGTATGTAAAAGCAAGGATTAGAGAAATCCTAATTGTTTACCTATAGAGGAATGGCTGAATAAATATGATTTGTATATGCAATGGAATACTACATAACAGACTTAAAATAGGTACATTTGTGTGCTGATAAGGAGACCTAAGATATATTATTAGGTAAAAAAGCAAGGTACAGCTCTGACCAGTTTGGCTCAATGGATAGAGCGTTGGTCTGAGGACTGAGGGGTCCCAGGTTTGATTCCGGTCGGGGGCATGTGCCTTGGTTGTGAGCACACTCCCAGGTAGGGGGTGTGCAGGAGGCAGCTGATCGATGTTTCTCTCTTATTGATGTTTCTAGCTCTCTGTCCTTCTCCCTTCCTCTCTCTATAAAAAAAAATCAATAAAATATATATATATTTTTTTAAAGGCAAGATACAGACAGTAGGTATAGTATGGTCTTATTTGTGGAGGCAATGGTAGGTGTGGGGGGAGGGGGAGAGGAGCACTGAAGAGATGTTTTTGGATGGAGCCATAATCAGCTGCAATAGGATGCATGAAAAAGTAAGTTCATTTCCCACCACCATTTCTGTTTAAACTCATCCTGTGAATTTATTTTTTAATTAATTTTTTTTTTTTTATTTCAGAGCAGAAGGGAGAGGGAGAGAGAGAGAAACATCAATAATGAGAGAAAATCATTGATCGACTGCCACCTGCACGCCCCCTACTGGTGCTCGAGCACACAACCCAGGCATATGCCCTTGACTGAAATCAAACCCAGGACCCTTCACTCCACAGGCCGACTCTCTATCCACTGAGCCAGACCAGCTGGGGCTCCTCCTGTGAGTTTGTTCTTTCCCAGCTCTGGGATAACATTGCTGGGAGGTCCTATAGTTTTTCAGCCACTCCTGGATCATTGAAAAGCTCTCCCCCCTCCCCCACCAACACCATTATGTTCAATTTAATGAAAAACTCATGTTGGTAATTTAACAATCCATCCAGTGTAATAGCTAAAACTCCAATCTAGTCCAGTGTCAAACTTCTCCCTT
>PVJC01023013.1:0-26761 GCA_004026665.1 Murina feae
CTCTGAGTCTCAGACTCTTCTCTGGTTGTCGGATTTTCACTCAGCCAGCCCTATCTTGACTTTTGAAGGAGATTTTGGAGGGTAGGAGAAAGATTTCTCTATCACCAAAAAATAGCTACTGTAGTACTGTGTTTAACTGTAGTAACTATGCAGAAGCCTCAGTACCCAGCTATCAAAGAGATGTGTTTCGAGTTGAATAGGTAGAACTTACAAACTATATAATATATGAATTGTCTTTGGCTATATACTAAACAATTTAAAAATAAGTAATTTTCATACTCATGGGTCTGCAAGATGACTGTGGTTTGATGATTCAGAGAAGCACTAAGGAAACTCAGAGAAGAAAGGGAAGAGTCCTAGGTATAGCATGCTCCTTGGTATCTTCTCTCAGGGCCCAAGGAGTATGGAAAGATAGGTTTCTTTTAAAAACAGAATCTGGGACCTAATGGGTG
Organism: Murina feae; assembly: GCA_004026665.1. Classification (NCBI taxonomy): domain Eukaryota; kingdom Metazoa; phylum Chordata; class Mammalia; order Chiroptera; family Vespertilionidae; genus Murina; species Murina feae. Next base: position 453 of record PVJC01023013.1, read on the forward strand.
CTATGTGTGTATCTCTTTGGATACCAGGAAACTGAATCTAAATACCAGAATACCCATGAAGTTTAGGATTGTATACATAGCAATACATTAAAAGATTTCTAGGTATACTCTAACCGATTTGGTTCAGTGGATAGAGCATTGGCCTGCGGACTGGAGGGTCCCGGGTTTGATTCTGGTCAAGGGCATGTGCCTTGGTTGCGGGTACATCCCCACTTGGGGGTGTGCAGGAGGAAGCTGATTGATGTTTCTTTCTCATCGATGTTTCTAACTCTCTATCTCTCTCCTTTCCTCTCTGTAAAAAAAAATCAATAAAATATCTTTTTAAAAGATTTCTAGGTAAAGGTTTTATAAAGATGACATAAACATTTGTTGACATGCCTTACCCAAAACCCAATAAAGACAGAAGTATACTCTTTGCACAGAAATATATAAGAAACTATAAAGGACACATACTAAGTAATAAATTCAGTTTCCTATTCCTCTTCACTTAGAAGCTAAGGCACACAGGGACAAGTAGGTGACCACCTCCCAAGATAACCAACTACATTGACGTCAAGTTCTGAGGTTTATGGGTCCACCAAAGGAGAGCTTTCTGTTCTAGTCCACATTCTTTGACTTGGATGTCCTAACACTTCTGCAGGGGGCCCCACACCACTGGGGGGAAGTGCCATTTTGTTGGGTAAATCTGCATGTAAATTTCAGTGATATAGATATTCATTGTGTGCGGTTTTATTTCAGTTCCAGTCTCATTCCCTTTTTGTTGGAGCTAGTACCAACTGTGTGTTTGGTTTGAATGTAGTAAAATAAAATCAGCAAATCACATTTATTTTTAATCTTTTTGTAGTATTCTATTTTGCTTCTGTAGCAGTAGTGTACAGCAACTCTACTTGTACATTGTCTTTTTGTATGTGGAATAATATTTTTAATAAAAATTATAAAACAAAACTCTCCAGAGCTTTACAGACCTGGAAAGAGCTCCATAAAGATGAAAGTTATCACTTCATTCACATCTTACTGCGTATCATCTCACCTCCACCCTCTATAGTCTCTGAGTGTATGTGTGTGCATATGCACAAATATGTAACAAACATCATGGAAACATGTAATACCCATGTTAGAAAGGGGACTCTAAAGAGACTTGTAGCTCAGAAAGCCTTATTCAGCAATAAATACTCTTCACACCATCTCTAACTTAAAAAAAAAATATTTTATTGATTTTTTACAGAGAAGAAGGGAGAGGGATAGAGTGTTAGAAACATTGATCAGCTGCCTCCTGCACACTCCCCACTGGGGATATGCCCACAACCAAGGTACATGCCCTTGACTGGAATCAAACCTGGGACCCTTCAGTCTGCAGGCCAATGCTCTATCCACTGAGCCAAACTGGTTAGGGCCCATCTCTAACTCTTCATGACATCTGATTCTACCAGAAAGTTGCACAGAAATAAGAACCTAATTATGTCCTGTGTTTGAAATTTTCATTTTTGCTCATGCCAGTTGCTAAGGATATTTTGTTTTCATAATTTTGAGCAGGATTTCATCTACCCACAAACTCCTCTCTGGGGGTCCTAATTAAACTTTATTAGATTGAAATCAGCTATAAAAACTCAGGTTTTTATTTTGTTTTGTTTTGTGTGGGGTTTTTTTTTTTGTAGCTTTTTGCATACCACACTGGATTTCTGGGACAAAACATTTGCTCAGGGACTCCATGTTTTTAACCTACCTGTCTATGCTTTTTCTTCTCTCTTAACTAAGCTTGAACCACCAATAGGCCTCCAGGGTAGACTGTGGAGCTCTAAACAATTAACAGATGCTGAGGGTTACAAGAACACTCAGACTTTCTATGATTGGTGTTTGGGGAGTTGTCGCCAGGGCTCACAGCCCAGAGACATGTGATTTTGATTTCCCACCTCTCTTTGATGTCTGTGTTGACAGATGATGTGAAACCAGCTCCCCTGGGCCTAGTTGGTCTGAATTTACTAGATTTGCAGGTGTTTGGCTTCATCCCACTAATGGAAAACGATACAAATGGTCTCTCAAGGCTTACTCAGTGCAGAAGGAGCTCATGGATCATAGAAAACCAGAATATGAGAGGAAGAAGTAACTTTAAAGATGAACTAGTCTTCTTCCTGATTTTATCTACTTTTCATTTAAAGTTTTTTTTCTTTCTTCTAGACCTCAGGTATAAAGCATTGAGTTAATCATACGTCCCATAGGTTCAATGTTATCATTGTTGCAATTCCCTACTCTTATTTTATTTCCTTTTATTATTCTCTCCGTTATCATTGATATCTCTATTTTCTTCATGGGCACTAATATTCTTAAAGGTGTATGGTTCTTTAAAAAATGAATGTTATGTTATATATATATATATATATATATATATATATATATATATATATTTTACATTTACCTAAATACAAGGTATTTTATGTTATATTATTCTTAGTTCTTTTTCCATCAACATTTGTTTTATATGTTTGTATTCGGTGTTGCTTCTGATAGCTGCTTACTAACTCACTGAATACACTCATCACTTTCTACTTATCTGTCCATCTATAGATGCATACCTAGGTTGTCATCAATTCCCCACTTCCATACACAATGCTGAGATCATTGTTCTTAGATATGCCTCTTTATGGACCTGTGGACAATCCTCTCTGGGATATATTATAAGGAGAGTATTATTAGGTTTTACTAATATTTAATTACATTAAATTCTTCAACTTGTTCTGTTTGGATGAAGCCAAATACCTTCAAATCCAGGTGACTGCATTAGCCTGTACTTCTACCTGCAGGTGAATTTCCTTTCCCCATATTCATGTCAAATATGGCTTGTGGAAAGGTCCCCCGACACCCCCAGACATTTCCCAGACCAGAACCACTCTTTCGACTGGACCAGCCCTTGTTCTTACTATAATTGCAACACACACCTCAGCAAAAACTATCAGGAACTTTGATAAAAATAAAAAGGTTTATTACTCATAAGTCCTGGAGGTGCTCTCAGGGTCACACACAGGAAGAGAGAGAGAGAGAGAGAGAGAGAGAGAGAGAGAGAGAGAGAGAGAGAGAGAGATTCTGAGAGGCAGCGTATAATGGGTCTTCTTTTTCATCCATTCAGTCACCCTATGTATTTTGATTGGAGCACTTAGTCCACTTATATTTAAAGCAATTACTGAAGGGTATGTAATTATTGCCATTTTATTCATTGTTTTCTGATTATTTTGTGATTCTTCTCTTACTCTCTTCTCTTATACATTGATGACTTTCTATAGTGGCTCGTTTGGATTCCTTTATCTTTGTTTTTTGTTGTTATATTTAAAAATTAATGGTTACTTAAGTTTGAATATATCCTCAAAACACTACATTTTTTTTACTAACCCTCCCCACACATTTATATTTTTGTTATCATATTTTACATTTTATGTATATATGTACCCCTTAATTTATGATTGTATTTATACATGACCTTCCTATATTGTCTTTTAACATTCATATTATCTTTATAATTGGTTGATCTGCTACTTTTACTAAATGTCTGCTTTATCAGTGATATTTTTTAATTTCCTTAGTTTTTAGTTTTGGCCTTTTCTTTTCCATTTAAAGAAGACTGTTGAACACTCGTTGTAATGCTGGTTCAGTGGTGATGAACCTCTTTAGTTTTTGCTTGTCTGGAAAATGATGTATCTCTTAATTCTGAACAACAACCTTTCTGGGTAGAGTATTACTGGTTGTAGTTTTACATTTCATCACTTTGAATACATTGTGATGTATTCCCTTTTGGCTGCAAAGTTTCTGTTGAAAAATCAGCTGAGAGTCTTATGGGGACTCCTTTGTACATAACCAGCTGCTTTTTTTCCCATTGAATTTTTAGCTTTTCTATGTTAATTATATTATCAACAAATAATGTAGTTTTCTCATTCTTTTATATCTTTATTCCTCTTTTTTTCTCTTTTTTTAGAGTAAACCTCAGCTCAAAACCCTATAATGGCTGCCTATCTTTCTCAGATCAAAGCCACCATCCTTGCATTACATTACATTGTGTAGGAGGCCTTATAGTGCCCCGCAACCTCTGTGAGATGCTTCCCACATTGGTCCCGGCACAAGGAATACCTTACTGATCTTGAAATTTGCAGGTACAGTTTGCCTCAGGGCCTTACCAGGATCTATAGCATTTGCTCCAGGTGAGAGTGGGTGCTTCCTTACATTTTGCAACCTAACTTGCCTCCTGCTAGTCAAAGCTTTGTTTTATACTTAATCTCTTGTCTTCTAGCAGAGCTCTCATCTCAAATCTCTTCAGGGTTTACTCCCTCACTTCTATCAAGTCTTTGCTTAGATATCCCCTCCTCAGGACATGCAAAATGGACGCTGAGCTTTCTTGCTTTATATTTAAACACTCTGTGACGTACAGCAATTATTTATTTACTTCTCTCTCTCCCTCATTAGAATATAATGTCTATAAGGGCAGGCGCTTTTGTTATTGCTTGTTGCTTTGCTTATTCCACATCCTCAATGCGCATAACTATTTCTGGCATATAGAACGGGCCCTGTAGCTACTCATTGAAAGGCAAACAAATGGATGAAGGAGTAAATGAATATTATTGACATTATTGTCTTGTTTTAGATAAAATCAAGAGAATTTATCCGATATTTATCCAATTATAGGAAATTCACAGTAGGTTTTTGACATTTAGACTTTATCAAATTAAAGATGTTAATTTTGATGTAACCAATATTATTTGTTAAAGTAAATAATAGAAAGTAAATTCAGTTAAAGAAACCCTCTAGGCATACAAAAAAGATATTAATATGTAAGTAAAAATGTATCAAAAATATTAGAATAAAATACAAAAGAAGTGGAAATGGTGGCTATCTCTGAATTGTGATATTATAATAATCATACTTAATTTTTTTTTCTATATTGAAACATAATAAAATAAAAAAACCTCAGAAAATAACATCATTGCTAGGCAATTAAACTATTCATGAGTTTCCAAGAACATTAAGTTCCATTTTATTTTATTTATTTCCATTTACCAATCCCTTATTGAGCAAATTATTGTGCCAGAAAGTAGGAAAGATACAAAGACGAGTAAAACACAGGCCGTGTCCTTAAAAGAGGTTAAATCTGATGTGCACCAGTAATACAAGGGAGCAAAGTGATGAGTGTGCACCAGCTATGGAACTCCTGACCCTCTGGGTTCCAAATTGGAAGGCTGGCATTATTTTCGAGCTTTGAAATTTCCATCCCAGAAGTATGCTTGATGTTACGCTTCCCTGGACCAAACCAGAGCTGCTGTCTAGGAAGAAGACTTAAGAAAGAATCCTCAAATCCAGAAGAGGCATGTATTTTTATTTTTATTTTTATTTTGAAATGGAAGAAAGAGAAGAGAATAAGGTAGATTGATTAGACAGTGACTTGAGCAGATTGATGGTGAAGGAGGACAGAGTAATGTTGACAGAGGAGAGCATGAGTCAGTGATGGTGCCCATATATTTCTGCATGTGTGTGTGTGTGTGTGTGTTTTAATCCTCACCTGAGAATATTTTTCCATTGATTTTTAGAGAGAGTGGAAAGGAGAGAGAGAGAGAGAGAGAGAGAGAGAGAGAGAGAGAGAGAGAGAGAGAGAGAGAGAGAGAAGAGAGAGAGAGAGAGAGAGAGAGAGAGAGAGAGAGAGAGAGAGAGAGAGAAACATCAATGTGAGAGAGACACATCTATTGGTTGCCTCACACATTCACCCTGACCAGGGCCAGGGATCTAACCTGCAACTGAGGTACAGGCTCTTGACTGGAATCAAACCAGGGCCCTTCAGTCCAGTCTGTAGGCTGATGCTCTATCCACTGAGCCAAACTGGCTTGGGCAATGCCCATATATTTCTAAGAGCATTCTGATTATGAAGAGGACAGTGAGGATGAGAATGAGGTGGAAGGGGTGAGAAAACTTTTAGGGCAATTTCAGCAACTGTTAAATCACAACATCTCTGAAACTCTGCACTGAGAGACATGACAAGAGGTCGTATGGACGTTCTTTTGCCTGTAAGCACAAATACAAACCTTCTAGATAGGAATAATACCAGCCAAACGCATGGAGTGTATGGCAGGCACTAATCTAGGTGTTTTACATTCTTGAACTTGAATTATTTCAATGACCATTTGAAATAGGCGCTGTTATCATTTCCATTTCTATAGAAGAGAGTGAGGCACTAAGAGGCTAATAACTCACCTGATGTCACAAGTGAGTAAGGAGGAGAGATAAGATGAAACTCGGACTATCTGGCTTCTGTGTCCATGCTTTCAACTGCCATGCTCTCCTGCCTCTTCTGAAGATGTCCAATCTATTTAAACACAACAAAGAAAGAACATCTGTAACTCTGTCATCAATTATTTATTTTGCCTGGGTCAAATTCCTTCCCGCCCCCTCATTAATACTCATGCCATACTTTAAGATTGTTATAAAGTCAATCATCAGCATTCTCATTTCTGTGTATGATTGTTTTAACTTAGAAGTTTAATTATAACCAATAGGGGTGTTGTCTAAATGCCAGGTTGACAAGGGATGGATGATACATGAGTATCTGTTGTTAATTTGGCCTCCTCACCATCATCTTCCAAGATCTCCTCTGCATCATGGAATGTAAGGTGAGAATTACATTCCCTTTTTCAGTTGGATTCCTGGTTATAGTTTTCCAGTGAAAGGCATCCACCTGAGATTTGCAAAGAGAAAGAGAAATAAAGCCATTGTTCTCTTGAGGCAGACGCAGGCAGATACAGAGCAGACATGAGATTCACAGTTGTTTAATATGATCTTGCCACAAAGTAGCTAGTCAGTCTCTTTAAGGAATAGTCGCCATATTGAAGCTATGCATTCAGGCTCTGTTGCTAAAGATTAGATATTCAGAGGCATTGGTAAGAGGGACTCCATGCATAGTCTTCATGTTTTTGGTTGTAGCCACTCTATTCATGGAACCATCATGCCAGTTCAAGGGTGGCTGGTGACAATACTGCCTAATGTCAACTGGCCAACCCAGTTTTTCTACTTGGTTATTTAGTGTCTCTTCAATGGTGGGTGCCCTCTGGAAAGTGTTTACATGTGATGTGACTATCTTTAGACATGGTGCTCACTCCCATGCATACATTCTCATACACCTGGGTTCTTTCTGTCTCCAATCTTTCAGTCTTTTTTAATTTCCAGGCCCCTGACCAGGCCATACATCATTGCTATCAATGTCACATATTTCACCTTAGGCCACCTACATTTCCACTAAAAATAGATAAATAAGTTGTATTATTGAAGATTCTGCTCATTAGGAAATTTTGTTTTTCTTTCCACTGTCTTTCAAGGTCATTTTTGTGTGTAGCTGTCATACAGCACCATTCAGTCTTGGCTTGGACCCATATACTAAACTATTCATAAATTAAGTACAGGCTCTTTCTTCCTCCTTCCGATAGTTTTATAAACACCCCAACCTTTCAATATGTCCATTGGTGTGAGCTGATTAAGGGGTGTGCAAGCACCATGTGACATGGGGTTCTGTGATGCTTGATTATGCAGCTTACTCATGTCCTTTTGTCTTTCTAGTGCTTAATAACGGGTGTACCTACCACTTTAATTTTAGCATGGATTGCTGCTGGACCTGTCTGATTTTATGACTTGATTTTTCCAACATAACTCAGCTCTCGATGACAAGTTTTGGCACAGTTACTTGATATCCCATGGTCAAGTATTCCATCTCTACCAGGGCTCTGTAAGTCCCTAGAAGCTGTCCTCAAAAAGGAAATAAATCTTCCCTGAATGTGGCATGGCCTTGTATCAAACTTTAGGAGCCTGCTTTGTAGTAGGCTCCTACTACAATGGTCCACTATAAACTCCACACTGTACCCTTTTCCATTGCTTACTCTTTCAATAATATAGGGTCTGCTAGAACATTTGCCCCAAGAGGTAGGGCTGCTTATACCAGACTGTACCTGATGCACAGCCCTTTTATGCTCTGGGTCCCACTCAAAGGTGGCTCTTTTACATGTCAACCAATGTGTATGTGAGAAAATATTCCTAGGTATAAAATGTTTGCATGTTGATTTTTTTTAGAACCCAGAGAACTTGGTTCTTTTGTGTAGAAGATGCACATTGCGACAATCTGTTTTTTGCTTCACTGATGATATCCTGGCCAAGCTCTGACAACTGATGTTCTTATTGGCAGCTGGGTGGTGAGAGACTCAGTCCTCAAATCTGGTTCTCAAAGCATTCTGAGTATCTGGTAGTTCTGGTTCTGCAGAAAGCAGATGACTAGATGAAATGAGAATTGCAAGAGTTTCCTTTTAAGAAATGTCAGGAAAATACAGGAGGAAGGAATAAAGTTAGATAGGGAAAGCATTCAGACACCTGTGGAATGGAAGGGAATGGGAGCAAGATTGAATAGGGAGAGCTTCAGATAAAGCAAGATGAAATTCTGGAGCAAAGACTTCCTATTGAAGGAGTCCCATTGTTTGGGAAGAAATGCATAGATCCTAGTAGCTTCTTAGTGGTCTGTCACTAGCTAGGGCCTCTGTAGGAAGCCAGAATCTTAGCTTGAAAGCTAAGATAGATTAAAAGACTTAAGTTGAAGGCTATCATCTAACTGTCCTCATAACTGAACAGCAAGGTTTTTCTTGAAGGGATATCTCAATGGAGTCGACCTTGAGTCAACAAGAATGTATGGGGCTGGCCTTGTATAGAAGCATGGGCAGTTTCTCTATAGTAACACAAAGGGAGGCAGCGTTTATAGGCCCAGATGCTAACGGGCATATAGTTGTGGTGATGAGAATTTGTGTATATTCTCTTCTGATGACTTCAAATTCGTTAGTGCAGCAGAAAGCAAAGTCAGCCACTGAGTGTGAGGATGAGAGAGGAAGCATTAGAGGCTTTAGAAAAGTGAAAAGAAGTATAGTGCCAGTTGGGAAAGGACATTCCAAACAGAGGAACCAGTATGTGTGAATAAGTTGCTTGAGCAAGTAGCTTTGTTGGTATAGAGTATAATGGAAGGAGGATAGGATGAAGCTGAAGAGGTAGGTTGAGATCATGTTATGAATGGCCTTGAATGCTACATCAATGATTCAATAAGTTTTTCCATAAATTTTGGGAATTATTCATAAGTTTAAAGAGGGAATTTTAGTTAGAATAGTATTTATGTTGGGAACACAAGTCTTTGGCAGCAGTAAACTGGAAAGAGAAATGCAGGTATCCCTCACCATGTGAATGCTCCCTATCCAAATGTTCACTATAAATACTTGTAAAGTATTTACCCTAAACTTAGTACTTTTCTTGGAATCCATGCTAACAGATCTGCAACCATGTGCTGGCAAAAATCATTTGGATTGGAATCTGGACTAGAAGATTCTATTCTCCAATATCTTCTCTGTTCTGTTAGGATGATGTCTCATGCTCCTGTTTTCAACCATTTTGTGTATCCTTGCTATTATCTTCCTCACATTATTAAGTAAAAATATTTTTAAAGAGAATTAGAAAAAGCTATGAAGAAAGAAATTGTCTAGAGAAACTCGTGTGCTTAACAAAAATGCTGGAGGTGATATTGAGTAAAGTGAATGCGTTAAATATACAAAGCTTGGCCATTCACATGTCTGTATCTATTGTGCATATGATAAGAAAATAAATATTGTGAAAACATTGTTGATGCTGGAAAGCTTCATGCTGTTGAGTACAGCATAATATTTTTAATAATTAGAGAAATGCCTTATGTAATGGATTGAGAACTACACTCAGCATGAGATGTCATTTAGCACCATGTTGAGAGAGCAAAAGCACTAGACATCTCTAAAGATCTGAAGAAGGCAATGAAGAAAGGGGGTGATTAGATGGAGGAGTTGAATTTCAAAGCCTAAGAATAGGTTAAGAAATTTGAGAAAGTGTAAGATTTTATAATTTGATAATCTTAGGCAGGTCCAATCCAAACACTTGCAGAGCCTGGGGTAAAGTCAAACGGAGGGTCCAGCCCACAGCCCACTGAAACTTCCCATGACCAGCTCAATTGCAGCTGTGAGGGGCTTCACACACAGGAGTGTGAACATTCCAGCCCATACTTCAAAGCACCATTCATTGACTCTTTCCCAAACTCAGGTTTAGCAAAGAGCTATGGCATGGCCACCCCTCATGTGCCAACCAACTTTTACAGGATCGATTTGGAGAAAGGCCTGTGCAGATCCTGGAAGTGGGCTTGTGTCCATTAGGGCAAGAAATTCCAGGGCCTTAGGCACTCAGATTTTGGTCTAAGAGAGGGGCAGACACACTGGGTGGTCACATCCCCTTGATCTGTAGGACTATTTGCTTTGTGAAGAGGAGTCTGGCAGGAGGAGGGCCAGAGATAAGCTCAGGGTAAGTTTGCTGACATCTAAGGGCAAAGCAGCTTTTAATAACAGGAAGGCTGAATCAGTCTTTCTCAGTGGAATAGTGGATAACAAACTTTTCAAAGAAATTTTAGGTAATGCAGACCAATGTATTACTGTTGCTGATGAATGTGATGATGTCATGCACCATCTAGTGCTATCGAGAGCTCCATGCGGAGACCACATGTTTAGCTAGGGCTCTGTGGCTATGTTCTAAGTCAGGGGTGGGGAACCTTTGTTCTGCCAAGGGCCATTTGGATATTTATAACATCATTCAAGGGCTATACAAACTTATCAACTTAAAAATTAGCCTGCATTATAAGGACACACATGTAATACTTTAATCAATAAAAAACAAAAATTAACCCGCTATATTTGGTCAAACATTTAATTAACTCACCCCTAATGCCTTGGCAAGATCAGACCAAATGATTTTGTGGGCCCCACCCCTGTCCAAGGCTAAGCTATTGAAAATTTGTTTGACAGGTGTGATACCCTTCCAGGTAGGAGGGAGTTAAAGGGCATATGCCCTACAGGTGTCCTAGATTCTCTTCCCACCTCAGAACAGCTTCTAACCCCAGGATTTGCCTAGTAGGACATTCCCAAGTTCTGGGAGTGGCATAGATCCAAAGACAGTGACAATATTCCGGCTGCCCAAGATCCTACCTACCTCATGCATGACAGGCTCTGACCCAAAGTCAGTGGAACTGAACCGTAGTTCAGCTTTGTGCAGGCTTCTGAGCGACCCTTTAAGAAGAATGACGTTAAACAGCTGAACCGAGTTCTCCCTGAGCTTCCTCGGGGAATTAGGAAGCAGGTGCATGCTTTTTTATGCTTAAAAGATACAGGTCCTGGGGAGTTGAAGCCCTCCCAGAAAGCTTTGCAGCAGAGGAAGCCGGGAACTATGTTTGCATGCACTGGAGAGGCGCCTGCAGTTTGTCTGCGTAGAGTCCAGCTAATTTTGCAGGTAGGGCAGTGGGCGAAATGGGTGCAGAATCGAAGGGATTGTGGGTTGGTTGTAATCTAGGCAGCATGCAGGGTCGGTTTCTCCAACTCATGTTGTGCTTCAAAGGGCTCTAGCCTGAGAGAGAGGCTGAACACCAAGGGAACGGAGCTGCCTAGGACTCGGTAAATTGCCTTTATGTTGGCTCTGGGCCTGTTTCCCACTTGGCGTTTTCTAGGCAATTGGCCTGAAAAGAATGGGGCCTCATGCCCTATTCGGTTTGGCTCAGTGGTTAGAGCATTGGCCTGCAGACTGAGGGGGTCACGAGTTTGATTCCGGTCAAGGGCACATACCTCAGTTGTAGGCTCCATCCCCTGCCCCAGTCAGGGTGGGTACAGGAGGCAACCAAGTGATGTGTCACATCCACGTTTCTCTCTCCCCTCCTTCCTTCCACTCTCTCTAAAAATCAATGGGAAAAATATCCTCTGACAACAACAAAACAACCGGTAACCCAGACACGTGACCTTGAAGGGGAATTGAATCTGAGACCCTTCTCTTTGGTGTGTGGGCCAACAAGAAAACTACTGAGCCACACCAGCAAGGCTTTTTACTTTATTTGTAATGTGTTTCTAGACTGGGTAGACATATGGTGAAAATAAATGGCCTTGACCGAGCATGTCTAGACTTTGATAAAGAGTGTAATGAAGCCTGTATGTTTCTTAAAGACCTGGTGGAAAATATAAGCTAAATGGAGGTCTGCTTAGCTGTGTTCAAGGTTTTACGCAGGACTAGTTATAGGTTGCCCTTTACTAGATGAACAGGAAACAGCAAAGGTGGCTCTAATCCTTCAAAGGTGTTTTGTTAGAGTTATATTGTGAGTGGCAAGAACAGGTTAAGGAGCTAATATTCAGGTTAAGGCATATAATGGTAGCTTACATTTATTTTGTTCATTCTGAGTCGCAAATGTTTTGTGTGTATTATCACATTTTAATCATCACAGCAACCCTTGGAGATAAGTGTTGTTACTATGCTAGTTTCATAACTAAGGGAACCAAACTCAGAGAAGTGAAGTAACTTGCCAATGTTCTTCAGTAATTCACAAACTTACTGCCTTTCCTGCAATTTCCTAGGGGCCTCGGTAAGAGGCAATCTAGCAAAATGGTGATGAGTGTGGAGTGTCGGAGTCAGGCCTGACCTGAATTTGAGTTTCAGAGCCATTCACTAACCCATGGCTTTGGGGAGTTAATCTCTCTAATTCTCAAAAACCTTACTGAAAACGGCAATAATAACAAGCACCTGGTTTTATATGGTTTTTGTTACGAGAAATGAGATAATGCTTGTAAAGCTCTTCTTATATGCACAAGACTTTGTATCATTGAATATTAGCTAGGGGATACTTAAGGATAATACAATGGCATGACTAATATGAATGATAAGCTGGTGGAAGATATTTTGCCTGGTACCCTTGGATTTAAATCATCCAGTTGGCTCCCCTGTAAAGACTGACTCCAGGTTAATGCACACTATAAATAATATGCATGTGAAACATTTTAGAATGAGCTCTTTTCTACAATAAGGCAAAGCAGAGGAATGGCTTCTTGGACTTCTTTCTCTTATTCTGAGTCCAGTGGGCTGCAGTTCAAGCTCATTTTTACTTTGAGAGATGAGAAAGAGCAGTGCTGCTGATGGTGAGGTTGTCACATGGTTTTAAGCTTGGGACAAGCAATTATCTCAATGGTGTCCAGTCACCATCCAGTCACCGTGAAGCAGGATATAGTCGAGCAGCTTCAGATGACACCTTGGTGATAAATGGCTCCTCTCTGTCAACTTGCCAAGCTCACTGAGACCCCATAGGAGCTATTACCAAGGAGCCAAGGGGAGCAGCTCAAAGTTTATAAAGGTTCTTAGTGTTCCTTTTCTAATTATAAATCTAAAATGTTTATTGTAGAAAATTGGGAAATAGAGATGTTCTATATATTATGAAAGTAAAGACATTTTCCAGTAATACAATCTTAGTTACAATCATTTCCTCCATTTTTTGAGATATGCAGTTTTATGAGGAAAAAACACACAAAAAAACCACAAATATAAAACCCACAAAAGATTATTTTGAAAGAAAATTTCACAGATATTTTTCATGGCCGCTTTGCTTTCCGTGTCATTCTGTGAAATTTAAGTCAACATGGCAGAATTGTTTTTTCCCTCAGAAAACAGGCTCACCTCCTTGGGCGTAGTCATGGGCTAATTTAAACCTTAGGAACGGCTGTGTAGCAATCACCTATCACCTAAGGTTTCATTCCAGGGGCTGATAGTTCGCACACTAACCATAAGCTGAACCAAGGCCTCCAAAACAGCGTAGCTTTTCAGAGGAATGATTGATTTGCTTTGCTATGTTCTTAGCTTCTTGCACTGGCAAGAAATCACCAGTTCAGGATAGTGTAAGTATTTATTTTTGATAAGTTTCAAAGGGATTTTTTTCAATGGTTAAAAACACACACCATATTTCCTAATAATTCTTCTTGTGTAGTTACTCTGAAAAATTTTGGGAAACTAGAAATGGCCATCTTGGTCTTTGAGATGAAAGCCTTACTTTTCTATTGGGTAACTGGCTGTTTGGCATCTTCCTGAGGCCATGTTCTTCCACTTAGAACAATTAATAGACACATTCAGAGTCAACTGTCAGGTGACATGGGGAACGGGGTGGTTGCAGATTCAGTGATGCCTGGGAATGTGTTAGTGCAAATCCAAGAATATCTGTTTTACCTTCTAGCAAAAACACCTGAGGTAAAGAAGTCGATGTATCAATTACACGGGGAAATGTGAAACTTCTCTTGGAGATTTTTGGATAAAGGAAAGAATAAATTGTTTAATGAAAAAATTCTCCTGCATTTTAGAGGCTGTTTTGAAGCCTGGTTTTACCTAGAAATAATTACTCTCAGGTGGCAAGTGTGATTCACAGATGTGGGGTCTAAAGAGAAGGCCATAGTCCTTGGGAAGTTTAACGGCTGTGAAGATTATTCGTTAAGTCTCTGCCAATGTCCGATTTGTCAGTCTGATTCTTGCAAAGAGTCTGTGAACCTAGGACTATGAATGGATGAGGATGGAGAAGGAGAGTGGTGACATTTATCTCCCATAGGGTTTTTTAAACCACACACAGTCCATCCATGTTGTAAATGACGGTATTTCATCCTTTCTTGTGGCTGAATAGTATTTTATTATGTGTATGTATCACATCTTCTTTATCCAGTCCTCTATTGCAGGGCACTTTGGTGGTTTCCATGTTTTGGCCTCCATAAGTAATGCTGCAGTGAACATAGAAATGCTTATATCTTTGCATATAAATAATTTCAAGTTTTTCGGGTATATACCCAAAAACTATTGCTGGGTCCTATGGTAGCTCTATTCTTAATTTTTTGAGGAATGCTTTCCATAGTGGTTGTACGGTCTATCTTCCCACCAGCAGTGAATGAGGGTTCCTGTTTTCCTACAACCTCTCCAACACTCGTTGTTGCTTGTCTTGTTGATAATGGCCACTCTAACAGGTGTAAGGTGGTATCTCATTGTAGTTTTAATTTGCAGTTCCCTAATTGCCAGTGAGGTTGAACATGTTTTCATATGTCTATTGGCTATTTGTATGTTTTGGGAGAGTTGTATTTTCAGGTCCTCTGCCCACTTTTTGATTGGATTGTTTATATGTTTGGTGTTGAGTTTTATGAGTTCTTTATATATTTTGGAAATTAAACCTTTGTCAGAGCTACTGTTTGAAAATATCATCTCCCACCTGGTTGGCTGCCTGGTTTGTTGTCTGTTTCTTTTGCTGTGCAGAAGCTCTTCAAGTCAGACAGAAAAAGCTAAGAACCATATTAATTCACTCATATGTGGGATATAAAACAAACTTATGAACACCAACAGCAGTGTGGTGGTTGCCAGAGGGAGGGATATGGGGACGTGGGGGAGGGTCCTAATATGAGCTGACAGGAGAAGATTTGACTTTGGGTTGTGGGCACAGGTGCTATATACAGATTTTGTAACTTAGAAATTCACACACGAAGACTATATGTTCATGTTGACTAATGTCACTACAATAAAATCTAATAAAAATAACTACACATGGTCCAGATCAGAATCTTTAGATACTAAGGATAGGAGTAGAGAACTACAGGCAATATTGGTGAAAAAATACAGTTAGATTTCCATGAATAGCTGTATCAGGTCAAACCGCTCCTTGAGAACAATAAAAATAGCTGAAAAAAGGAAATAAAAAAAATTGGCATTTGAAGATATCTGAGAGCTACAAAGGCAGGCGGGATTTGGGGACCCAGATCCAAGGGATAAAGGAAGGGCAGAAAGCAGAGAGGCACTGCTTCTCCCTCAGGGTAGTGGTAAAATGGAAAGCAGCAGAGAGGTTGAGGAGCTGAGCAAAGATTTTGGTGAAACAGAGGCTGAAAGGATAATATCTGGGCTTTAGAGCCTTTTTTCAAGGCTG
Source organism: Murina feae (assembly GCA_004026665.1). Lineage (NCBI taxonomy): Eukaryota > Metazoa > Chordata > Mammalia > Chiroptera > Vespertilionidae > Murina > Murina feae. The sequence goes on from PVJC01023013.1 coordinate 16,258, forward strand.
ATCCTAGACGTGAGGGTGAACTGGAAACGGATTAGTTCTCAAAGACAGAAACCCAGCTTCAGATTCATTCAGTCTCCAAATGGAAACAGACAAGAGAAAAGGCCCAGCTATCCCACCTCCCTGTCTGACCGTGACTGGGAGGAAGTGACCTCAGGCCAGGCCAGCCTCCTCTAGGGCTCTCCGTCGGTTACCCATCTCCACCTGCCTCCATGAGTTACTGTCATTCTCTTCGTTGCACCGACAGCCTCACCACATTGCCTTTTCGTAATCTGATATTCTTCATTCCTTTGACACGTTCCATGCCATGAGCACAGGGTTGTTTTTTAATTGTCATTGGACTTCACAAAAGTGTTTCTCTAATAAAATAGACAGGGACTACAGCTAGACACAGGGCCTTTCTCTGGGCTCCCTCCCTCCACCCCCAATAATTACATTTTAATCTTAAACATATTTTAATCTTTTTTGGAAAAATCAATAAGCATTTGATACAGTCATTTTTAATATATATAGTTGATGGCCCACCCCAATGGCACTTCGGGTTTGCGGGTGAGGATTTTAATCTTGAACATAATAAATCTGAAACATGTTTCAGGATATCATATAATACTTGGTATGTTAATTAGGCACATTAACTTTCTTGTCAAGAATCTTGCTCTTGCCCTAACCAGTCTGGCTCAGTGGATAGAGCGTCGGCCTGCAGACTAAAGGGTCCCAGGTTCGATTCTGGTCAAGGGCTTGTACCTTGGTTGCGTACACAGCCCCAGTAGGAGGTGTGCAGGAGGCAGCTGATCGATGTTTCTGACTCTCTATCCTTCTCCCTTCCTCTCTATAAAAAATCAATAAAATATATTTAAAAAAAAATCTTGCTCTTTCCTGGTTACTTAGCACACTGCAGATCCTCCCAGAGAAGCTCATGAAATATATGGGATGGGCCACCAAGCACACATTTGGACTGAATGTTAAGTAACCAAGGGTTAGAATCAACATTCAGCCAAAGCTGAAGCTGAAGACTAATCTCACCTCATGGGGAAAATTTCCAAATATTAAATGTTCCAAATTTTTAACTTTAACATTAAAAATGCTGGTCATCAAGTTTTAAAAGTTTGACATTGTACAAAGCAGTTTCTGAGACTCTCAGCTGAGGTCAGTTCACTTACCTTTGCTATATTTAGAGTCTCACTTTCAATTCAGGTCAAGGGAGGAGTGAGCTATTCCCTCTGAGCTTTGCCATTGTCGGTGCTGTGGATGGTGAAATGACCCCCAAGTCATTAAGCTTTCCTTCTGGACAGAACTGCCACATCGTATACAGCACATAGGAGATTATTTTTTACTCTGAGTCGCATTTTAAATGTCTACCTATATTTGAAAGTGAGTATTTAGATAGTCATATTAAATCTGATAATTCATAACTAATATTGCTCATATTACATGAGTATATGGGTATTATTATGTATTGTATACCCATTTAGGTATATGGTCCCTTTCATTGGCTGAGTCATCTCTGAGCCATTCCTGCTCTTGTAGGAAATAGAAAACCAGTGGCAATTATCACTCAACATATTCATATTCAACAAGTACTGTTCTCTGAGTCAGGACACTCTTTAACCCCTCTTACCCCTTCACTAACTTGCTCACACTAATTTCTGAGATAAATTTAGACGACTCTTTATGTTGGTTTCCTAGGGCTGCTGCACTAATTGCTGTCCCACGAATCTGGTGGTTTAAAAGAACAAAAGCTTATTCTCTCGCAGTCTGGAGGTCAGAAGTTGGAAACTATGGTGTTAGAAGGGTGGACTCCTTCTAGAGACTCTAGAGGGGAATGCTTCCTTGCTCTTTGCAGCTTCTGGTGGCTCCTGGCAACATTACTCCAAATTTTTCATCATCTCATGGTTTTCTTTCCTGTGTCTCTGTATCATTGCCTTTCTCTTTCATAAAGACAATACACATTGGATTTAGGGCTCACTGTAAATGTAAATCCAGGATAATGATCTCATCTTGATATCCTCAACTTAATTACATTCACAAAGACCTATTTCCAAATGCCACATTCACAGGGACTAGGGGTTAGGACTTGTTTTTGTGTTGTTGTTGTTTTTTTTTGGGGGGGGGGGCACAATTCAACCCAGTGCTCCTTCCAAATTTATTTCACCCATAAACACTGTGCTCAGCTCCAGAAGAACAGTTATTATAACATATTTTCATTGCCTTTGCATTATCTCCATATGACTGAGGGCAGGAATTGAGTCTTCACATCCTTCAATAACCTAGCTAGTATGGTAGCTGGCACATAGAAAAAAAATCAAAATTATTGAATGGATGAATTTAAATCGGTATATAGAAACATTAGGATGACACATTTCAGATCAGTATAAGGATTTAGGGAAGAAATTTGTGTTACTTTAGCAGTATTTACTATTTGAGCTGGTTACCCTAGGAACCAAGGAAAGAGAGTTCATCTAAATGAGAAAATTGTTCTCTTGCATACAAAACAACACCCTATAACACAATCTTATTGTATAAATATAATCTCCCACCCCAAATTAGTCTGGGTAGGAGAAGCTAGAGAGTGAATTTTTCTCTATAATAAAAATAAGAGAGAATCGAGCATTTTTTGATAGCAGCCCTGGACAGTCTAGGTGGAAGAAACAGAAAGAAAGAATGGTCTGATAGAGTGGGTGCGACAGATCGTGGTAGACTGGAGACTAAGGAGCAGAATGGCCAGTGAGAAATTAAATTTCTGTGTTGAAGGTGACCAAGTGTTTTATGACTGTAATATCTAATAATAACTCCACTTCCGTGACCCCACCGACTTGCAATAAAAAGTTTCATAAACAGCTTTTAGTACTTGGTGCTTTGGAGAGTGAACTATGAGCAAGGCCATTGGCACCTGGGGGACATGATGTGACAGGTGGACAGCCACCTCTGGAAATAAAGGAACCTGGATGGTGCATTCATTGTGCACAGGAGTCCAGAATGAGAGTCCAGACCACTGCTGGATCCACAAAGATCCTTGGGGATATTGGAGAAAAACTAAACCTTCCAAGTTTATAATATGAAGGCTTGAGTCATTTTGCTTTTGCATTAGTGAAAATTGAGACTTGACGAATAGTAGGGACTTAGAGACACTTGAATATCACAAATAAGAACTTTTTGACAGATTGAGGTATCTTTAGATGAAAAGGCAATAAGTGTTCGGCACCAAAGGTATATCAACATGATCTAAAGGACAGCATGGTGGGCACATTGTATGGGGAATTCATGCTTTTGATTTTTGGATTTCTATCATCCATGATGCATTAATGCCACAGTGATTCTAAGATTCTAAGGTTCAATATGACACTTGTAATTTTTGATCTTTTAGAAAGATTTTTGTATATAGGTTATCTGAGTAAACAGATAATTTGTGGTGAATAGCTTCATAATATTAGAAAATCTGTCCTTCCATCTATTTCAATAAGATGTGAGTTTCTATCTCATACGTGGCCCTAGGCTGTGTTCTGTTCATAGTGTGTCCACTCTTATTGCATTTCTCATCCATCCTCGGGAGCCTTCAGTGGGTTTGGGTTCTACATGCATGGAAGCCTGGGTAGCTATTGTCCTGGATCCCAGCCACCATTCTCTATGAGCTTGCTGTAAGAGAGACAGAGTGTTCTGTAGATTCTGGCTGGCATTCAAAGCAGATTTAAAATAAAAGCTCCAGATGGAGACACCTACATGAATGTACAGGAAAAATGACTAAAGAAAACAAATGTCACCACACTTCATAAGTAAAAAGCAGCATCAGAGATGTAAACATGCCCACAGAAGTTTGATGTCTTCATATTGATGATTCTCTGTCCACCAGAGCCCCTTTGATTATTGTTGAAATTTACATTATAGTGGTTTATCACAGAATCTCAGTAATATAAGCAAGATGGACAATCTCTCTTCAGATTTAGGCCCTGTTTGTTTCATTTGGAATTAAAACTGAATTGTCCTTGTTACACTCTGATATGGGTTGCCTGACTATGTAAATTAAATGTCATCTCCAAGAGGGCAGGATAGTGACCACTGCTATATTCTAGCACCCAGAAAAATATCAACAACATAGTGCAAACTTTGAAAATATTTGCAGAACTCACAAATGTGCTTACATCTAATCTAATAAAAGAGTAATATTGAAATTGACCATTTCTTTGGGATGCCTAAGCCATGCCCACCAGCCAATCAGAGCGGCTGTATGCAAATTAACCCAGCCAAGATGGAGGCCGGTAGTCACAGAGCTGGAGTAAACAGACGCTTCCTTTGCAGCAGGAGTAAACTGTCTACCAGCCGGCTCGGCTTCTCCCAGCTCCAGGCAACAACATATTTGCAACATTGTTGCAATTATAGAAGCCTCTGAGCTGAAGCAAACAGCAGCTTTCTATTGCAGCAGCATGGAGGAAACTGCTTGCCTAGGCAACATTCTTTCAATTATAGAAGCCACTAGATGAAGCAGACAGGCAGCTTTGTTACCTGCCTAGACCTAGGCTTAAAAGAACAGTATCAATTTTAGAAGATAAATAAACCCCAGAAATCTGCTTCCAGCCAGCCTTGCTGGAACATTGCATCAATGGGATCTGTGGGCAGCCTGAAAGCCAGAAAACAGCCCTCAGGCCCGCACCCAAGCTGGCCACATCTCAATGGGGTGAGGGACCTCACTGGGGGTCTTGGCCATCCTGAAAACAGCCATCAGCCCCTCACCCAGGCTGGCCAGGTACCCCAGTAGGGACCCAAAACCTGAAGGGACTGTGGGCAGCCTGAAAATGCCCCTCAGGTCCTCACCCAGGCTGCCCAGGCACCCCAATAGGGACCCAAAGCCTGAAGAGGCTGTGGGCAGCCTGAAAACGGTCCTCAGCCCATCACCCAAGCTGGCCAGGCATGCCAGCAGGTGGGCATCCCCAGAGGGGTCCCAGACTTCGAGAGGGCACAGGCCAGGCTGAGGGACCTCCCGAGTGCACAAATTTTTGTGAGCTGAGATTAATCATGCTAAGCAGGAAACACAAAGAGTAACGTGAGAGTATATTTAGGGTGCTGGAAGAAGTGACATCTGAAGATGACTGAAGCCATGTGCAAAGGAAGAAAAAGAACATCACAGCCGTGGAGAAAACTCTGGAAACCCAGAGAAAAGAAAGACCTTCAGGTGTTTTAGGAATTTAAAAGCGGGGTGATGTGGTAGTAGTGGCATGAGAGGAAGAATCATATCAATTTAAAGAAGTAGACAGGAGTCAGATGTCTGGAGTCTTGAAGGCTGGGGTAAAGAATTTTGAATTATTCTAGGTAGAGTAGAATATCATTGAAGGGTGTTAAGCAGTGTTCTCCAGGATCTGGTTAAGGCTTTTAAATTTTTACTCTGGCTGGTTTATAAAGAAAGAATCAGGTGAGGGGTGATTATCACTTAGATTAGAGTGGTAGCAGGTGACATGGAGAAAGTGGGTGACTTTGCAATGTACTTTGGAGATAAAATAGAACCAGCTTGTTTAAGAACTGAAATCAGTGGAGGGCAGGGTGTAGGGAAGAGAACAATGAAAAATAACCTCTGTCTCTTTAACTTGAAAGACTAGTGGTGCCTTCTTTACGTACTTTATTTTGGAATGCGGGAAATTAAGAGCTTTGCTTGAGGTTATCCCTTAGATGGAGATGATAAGTGCACAGGTTGATAAATGCATTGAAGCTCAGTAAGGTATATGTTGGAGGTTCAATTTAGGAGCCACCAGCATATGGATGGTATTTTAAAGCATGGCCTTAGATGAGACAGCAAGGACAGATCTATATAGGGAATTAAAGATGAGCTGGGAATAAGTCCTGAGTCACTGTCTCTAGGAGCCCATCCTGAGAGAGGTGTGGGCCACACCACATGAACAGGTAAATCAGTTAGGGTTGAGTTGGGAGACAGAAACCACACCAGTTATTTGAGCAGGGAAACTATAATGTAATTGCTATCTAGTTAAGTGGTTAACTACCAAGAGAGGGAAACATGGGTTTTAAAAGGTCCGGAAGTAGCAGGTGCAAACTACCACCTATAGGCTCAGAGAAAGAATTTAGGATGAGGAGAGAGTCCCTTCCCCCAGTGCTGAGATGTGGACTTTTTTGAAAAGGTTGTGACAATCATAGAAAAATACAGCCTGAAAGTAGTCAAAAGGTGAGGGAGTGGGCTGTGGAGGGAACAGCGTGTAGCCTGTGGTTACAGCCAGAGCTACCACAGAATGTGGCTGCTCTAAGTAGTCAAATGGTTGCCAGTGGGCCGAAGGTGGTCTGAGGGTGCAGGTGGAGCTTGTCCGCAGGGACCATCAGTCTCCCACACTCATTGCTAACAGTGGAGGATGCAGCCCTGAAGGAAATATCTTTCTGTTGCTATCACCCCAGTGATACCAGTGTCACCCCAGAGCCGAGGGGCACCCCATTATTATCTATGATAAGCCCAACATTTCACCAGTTGGCGATGGAGAATTGATTTCAGGTTCCAGTGGAATTATCCTAAAGCGGGGCAGAGAAGGATAAATTTGGACCTAAGAACAACAAATTAGTACCCGGCACAAGAGACCACACATAGATGCTCCAGCAGATAGCCGCAGCTGAACTTCCAGCTGCCAGGCAGCACAAACCACCAACCATGGAAATTACCATCTGGTCTGTTCTTCCCAGTTAAGGCTTCAGAGATTGCAGCCCCAGCTGACATCTGACTGTGTCTGCATAAGAAACTGTAAGCAAGAATCTAGCTAAATCCAATCATTGTAGAACCATGAGAGACAATAGTGAGCTGTTGCTTTAATGAACTAGCTTTAGGCTAGTTCATTATGCAGCAATACGTAACTGGAACTGAGAGAGTTGCTAAATTTCTAGAAGGCTGTTTAGATGAAGACTGAGCAGAAGTGTCCCTTCAACTTCTCCAACAACAAAATGGAGATCTTCTTGATACAACAAAATGGAGAAACAGAAGCAGAGTGATGTGGAAAGAACAGTGGGAGCAGAAGCTACCCTGGTGGGAGAGAAGAGTGAAACTCTCCTTTATAACATCACCACCTCTGGATTTTGCCCCTACTTTTCTAACACTCCTTCTCATTCTTTTTTGCTACCCATTTTGCCTTATTTGCATACAGCTGGCCAGTGTAATCTTTAGAAATAACAAATATGAATATGCCGAACCCCTGATGAAATCCATTGTTCGTCTGGTCAACCATTCTAATATACCCCAAGTGGCCTGAAAGAGTTTCCCCTTCATGTTTTCTTCAAACTTACGATTTCTCAATTTTTCACACACTGTACTTATCTTTGTACAATAGCATGCTTTCATTTTTTACTTCCCTGAGACTCTCTTGTAGATCGGACCAGTTATCCGATCCAGACTAGATTAGGTCCCTTAATTCATCTACAGAGAGTTTTGTTCTTCTCCATTTAGGAACTCATTGCTATTCAATTGATGATATTGTCATTTGCCTTCTCTGTTAGACTGAAAACTCCATGAGGGCTGGGAATTTGTCTGTATTAGTACCTACCATATCTCCAGTGCTTAATATAGTACCTAGCATGGAATTCAAGATATTTGCTGAATTTTTAAATAAACAAGAACCTAAAATTATGAGAATGAAATTTTATCAAGTTGCTATTTCAGATTGTGTGGCATGTGCCCACTTAAATAAAAATTTTACTAATCTCCGCAATGGGTATGATGAATTATATTTATATCAAGTATTAGGGAAGCTTGAAAACACCATTATCAGTGAAAAGAACACACATATATATATGTGAAGCTTCTTTCCATGGGGCAAGAATAAGGTTTTCCTGACTATAAAGCACAGCTTGTTTGTCTCAGAGAGTCAATTAAGCTTCACTAAAATAATATTGTATTCTTCCTCAAGGTATAGTACCAATGATTAAACGTGGAAGAAATAAGGAAATAGAAAAATTATCAATAATGCAAAACTGATAGCAATAATTTTACAGATAAGAACCCTTGATAAATGCTAAAATTGGTGGTCAAAAGTATATAATGAAAAGGATATTTGCATGAAAGATGATCCATAGCATATCATCAGGAAAATTAAAATGAAAACAGAAATAAGACTACACACCTATTAGGATGGAAAAATCTGAAACAACACTGACAACATTAAATGCTGGTGATAATGTGGGGCAACAGGAACTCTCACTCATTGTTGGTGGAAATGCAAATGTACAGCCAGTTTGGAAGACAGTTTGGCAGTTTCTTTCAAAACTAAACATATTTTAAATATGTGATCGTACAATCATGCTCCTTGGTGTTTATCCAAAGAAGCTGAAAACTGTGTCCACACAAAAACCTGCACACAGATATTTTATAACAGCTTTATTTTTATAATTGTCAAAGCTTGGAAGCAACCAACATGCCCTTCAGTAGATGAATGGATAATTAAACTGTGGTACATCCACACAATGGAATATTTTTCAGTGCTAAAAAGAAATGAGCTATCAAGCCATAAAAAGACATGGAGGAAACTTAAGTGCATATTACTAAGGGGAAGAAGCTACTACAAAATGGCTACATGTTGTATGATTCCAATTACATGACATTCTGGAAAAAGTAAAACTGTGGAGACGATAAAAAGATAGTTGTTCCTAGGAATTGGGTGAGGGATGAATAGTGGAGTACTGTGGGTTTTTAGGGCAGTGAAATACCCTGTATGATTCTGTAATGGTAAATATATGCCATTTTAGTTTTGTCCAAACCCATAAACTGTACAACACCAAGGCTGAGCCATAATATAAACTATAGACCTTGGGTGATAATGATGTGTCAATGTAGGTTCACTGATTGTAACAAATGTACCATTCTGGTGGGGGATTTGGGGCAGGGCTATAGAGAAACCTCTGTACCTTCTCCTTTCTCTGTGACCCTAAAATGCCTCTAAAAACATAGTGCAAATATCCTTTTCTTAAAAAAAAGAAAAACTATCTCACAGTCTTTCTTCATAAGCCACTCATTAATTACAGTGAGGAAAAAAGTAACTTTGCTGACAGACACCACAGTAAGCAATTGAGGAAAGTTTAAATCAACCCTAATGAAACATATCAACATAAGCTACCCCTGAGCTGATGCACTGAGAAGGATACAGAATTACTTATGTGATATTCTTTTTTAAAATTTGTATTGAATTTATTGGGGTGACAGTTAATAAAATTACATAGGTTTCAGGTGTACAATACATCATCTGTATATTTTATTGTGTGTTTACTGCCCAAAATCAAGTCTCCTTCCATTACCATTTATCACCTCTTTACTCTCTCCTACCTTCCCCCATCCCCTTCCCTCTGGTATTCTTGTCCAACATAAATATTCTTTTTAATCTCATATCTAACATGAGGAAATATCAAACTCAAACAGAAAGATATTCTACAAAATAAATGGCAAGTGCTCTTTGAAAGTGACATGGTCATAAAAGAAAAAAAAAAGATGAGAACCGTCACATATTTTAGGAGACTTCGACATGACAAAAATATCCACTATAGGATTCAAAATTGGATCCTCCAGCAGAAAGAGGACAACACGGGAAAATCAGCAAAATTTGAATAAAAACTGTAGGCTAGTTAATAGTATTGTAGCAATGTTAACTTTCTGGTCTAAGTGACTATATTATCTATAATAATAAAAGCATAATATGCTAATTAGACCAGATAGCCAGATGACTTTCCAGAAGCTGGGGCTGCAAGGGCAGAGGTAAGCTACCATGGCTGTGAGAGCCAAGCCCCTTGCATGAATTTCATGCATCAGGCCTCTAGTGATTATGTAAAATATTAATTAAATTAGGGGAAGATGGGTGAATAGTATATAAAAATTTGCTCCACTATTTTTGCAACTATTTTTTTAAGTCTAAAATTATTTCAAAATAAAAAGTTAAAACAACATGCACTTAAGTGGACTAAAACAAAATTTTTTTTTTTTTGCCTGACATCTTCAAATACCTATAATCTCTTTCAGATTCTCTGCATTAGTTTTTCCCTTTTACAGTATAAATTTTCTACTTAAATACAGTGATCCTCTTTTTCTCACTTTCATTCATGCTTTTTCCTGCCATGTTGTACAGCTATTTATTTTTTAATTGCCCTCCGATTTCTACTCTACAGAGAGACCCTCCTGGTTTATATAAGCCCAATTTCCTGCTATCAGTGGTTCTCAGCCTTCCTAATGCCGGGACCCTTTAATGCAGTTCTTCATGTTGTGGTGACCTCCAACCATAAAATCATTTTTGTTGCTACTTCATAACTGTGATTTTGCTACCGTTATAAATTGTAATGTAAATATTTGATATACAGGATATATTTAGGCGACCCCTGTGAAAGGGTTGTTTGACCCCCAAAGGGGTTGCTACCCACAGGTTGAGAACCATTGTGCTAAATGGAGACACAAAACCTGTCATTATCCTCATTCACAACACACCCAAAGTGCCTGTGGGTGAAATCACCAAAGCCTTAGATGGGAATTTATCTATCTTTAGCCTGTATGAGAGAT
>PVJC01023014.1:0-26784 GCA_004026665.1 Murina feae
GGGAGAAAAATGGAGACCTATCTAACACTTGTTGCAATACTATAAGCAATAAAACAAAATTTAAAAAAAAAGGATTCATTCCAACATCTGACAAAGTATTTCACACTTAGGAATTAGTCAATAAATAATTGAAGCTTTAAAAAAAAATGCTGACTATATACTAAATTGCAAACATGGGTGAAACTGAACATATAAGCAAAGCGGTATACATGTCTCAGAGTAGGCTCCCCTGGGCCCTAGGGATCTCACCCCTGTGACCCAGTGGGATGCTTTAATGAGCACTCAAGGGGACCCTGCAGCACACTGTATTCCCCGGCCTGTTTGGAAACCAGACAACAGTCTGTCTTGGGGTTAAATCTTTGGCTCAAAGGTTTTCCTCTGTTTTTACACAGCAAATGAAAAGTCATTCACCCCTAGAGTAAGAGGGGGTGGTTACCTGCTTCCAACAAATACTACACCCACTCAGCACCCTAGAGGTTTGAATCAGTCAAGGACTGATTCTTTTTGTTGTTTTTTTTCTTCTTCTCTTCTACTGTTTATTCGATCCACTATTTCACTTAATTTTTCTTAGACAGCTGTTACCCAAGTAAAGATCACCACCATACCAAGATTTTCTTCTGCCTGTAATGCTAATAATGTTAAGATGCTTGTGACATCGTTATCTTCTAGACTTTCCTGGGAAAATATTTCATAAAGGGGGGCTTCATCTGGGTATTTCTCACTGTATGTAAACTTGAGGGTAGTCTGGACAGTTGGATCATTTTCTCCAGCCTCGGATGTCACATGGAGTTCCCTGCTTTTGGAGGTCGCCTTCTGTTGCCACAGGGTCATAGGGTCAAGTGCCAAGCAGCAGCAGTGACAGCTGGTTTAGTTAGTGGATGGCTTGACCCACTCAACGCTGAGGATGAGGTGGTCGTAGCCAGAGCCGGACACTCTGGCAATGGCGCGGACAGCATCCTCATGGCGGCGGAAGCTGATGAAGGCAAAGCCCTTGGACTGGCCGGTGGTCTTGTCCTTCGCCAAGTAGATGAGGGAGATGGAAACCGTAGGGTCTAAAGAGCTCTTGCAGGTCTGTCTCAACGGGTGTCCTCTGACAGGTCGCTGAAACGGATGGTGGCACTGTCATCGGCTCTGCGGTTGGGCTGCATGGACTCCCCACAGCGGCTGGCCCTGTCCCGCCGGCTCGGTGGCACATACTTCCCTGTCTTGTTCTGGGCCGCCTGCACAGGCTCCAGCTCTCCAGGCAGTTTCTCCTTCTCGCCGTTGGACAGGCCCAGTTGCTCAGCCAACTCCTTCTGCATGGGCTCCAGCGTGTCCTTGTAGGGACAGCGGGTGGTCCAGTGGTCACCCTTGCAGATACGACCTTCTGGCCCTTGAGCTTGTTCATTGGGTCCTCCTCCTCCCGGCAGTTCAGGTCCTCCTTGCTGGTGATAAAAGTCACAGACACATCATCACTGACTGTGGTGGTGGCCACATTTGGGTCCTGGTGGGTCAAACTCCGAGTTCCCAAACTTCTTCCAATTCTTCCTCCTCGCAACTGCCTTTGAGGCCTTCGGGTCTCGATTCTGAAGGTGCGCACAATCTTGAACTTCTTGTCATCTTCATCTCTCTTGTGCTCCGTTACTGTCTGATGTTCCCATTGATGACCTCCTTGGGTGCCGGAAGTGGAGCTCCTAGCAGCGGCTCAGGCTCTGGGCACCTGTCGCCAGTGGCCAAAGGGATCCCCTTGAGGAGCTCGCTGGTGACGCATTTGTCGTCCCCTACCTCCTCCTCTACCTGGTTGGCCCAGCTGGGCTTTGAATCAAAGTCCCCAGTGGGCATATTGCAAAACTCCTCCTCGCAGCCCAAGCCTGGGCCAGAGACTGGAAGTCCTATTCACGGTGTAATAAATAATGAGTGTCCTATTCATAGTGTAAATACAAAAGTAAATTACCAAATAATAAATGCTGAATCCTTGGAATTTGGAATAGCCAGCATAAAATAAAAAAGAAAGAAAAAGTCCTATGCATGAGTCAGAAACATTAACATAACATAGCTGTATCTGCAAATTTCTGGCAAGTTAATTTTTGATAGCTGGGGAAGAGCAAAGCTTCCAACCAATTTTCTAAATCATCTTTAGGCAAACATCCAGGGGCAATCACCTGTAGAGTCCTGCCTAAAGGCCCAGGTATGTTTTGAGAAGCAGTCACATTCCTGAATGTTTTACAAGGTTAACTGTCAGAGCGGCTGAGACTGAGAATGAGTAACTAAAAGAGAAGCCAGACACACTTTAACCTCAGTGTCCTCACCGCACTCAGAGAGGAAGAGCATCAGGAACAGGCATATGTACCCTGGCTAGGCAAATCAGTTTTAAACTTACTTATGCTAGGGGTGCCCAGTTTGAGGTCACTATAAATAAAAGGAAATAGCAGGCTGGATGCTGAGCAGAAGAGAATATGGACATTTAGATGTACATATATGTTTGCTTTTTGCTTCTAATAAGTTTAGAATAGCATCATTACCCACTGGGTGCTGTAATCTCAGGTTCTGAAACAAGCTATCAGGGCCCTGCATAAAACTGTTCATTTAATTGTAGACAAGTGAAACACAAATGAGAAATGATCCAAAATACAACAATCTGAACCATCAAGCTGTTAATTACGTTTGATGATAAGCTCTTGCTTCCAAGTAAATAACAGAGATCAAGTGGGAAATTAATGAGACACAAACACCCGAAATATAATTGTACTCACAGCCCTTAGAAGGAATATCTGTTCACTGTCATTGAATAAAAAAGAAATCACTAATTAGTCGACAATGAATTTTGACCTTTAAAAGTATTTTTCAAAATCACTTTTATTTTTCAAATCTTTGGACAAACTATTTTAGTGATAATGTTGATAAATATTATATTAACTTATTTCCTATTAGGAAATAATAGGAAATAATTTATTTCCTATTACTCCTTATGGCTATTTTAAAAGTGAGATTACACACACACACACACACACACACACACACATACATACACTAGGGGCCCAGTGTATGTGTGTGTGTGTGGGGGGGGTCCCTCAGCCCAGCCTGCCCCTCTCACATATTGGGAACCCTCAGGGGGTGTCCTATTGACAGCTTAGTCCTTCCCTGATCCCCTTGGGGAGCAGGTCTAAGCCACAGTCTGGCCTCCCTTTGTGGGAGGCAACTAGGCTAATCCGGGGAAAGCCACCAGCCCCATCACCCCGCTGCTAGTCACCACAGCCACCAAAGGTGTTTTTATCAACATGGACTCCAGTCCCTTCACCATGAAAAAAAATGACAATTTTCGTTAGGCATTTTCAAGATGTGTCTTTCATAGGATATGACCTTTATTTATTTCTTCCTTTTCTATCCTCACCTGAGGATATGTTTCCATTGATTTTTAGAGAATGTAGAAGAAAAGGGAAAAACAGAGAGAAACATCAAAGTGAGAGGAACACTTTGATTGGTTGCCTCCTGCATATGCCCTGACCTGGGCCCTGGCCAGGGAGGAGCCTGCAACCTAGGTACATGCCCTTGGTCACAAGTGAACCCAGACCCTGCAGTCAGCAGGTTGAGGCATTATGCACTGAGCCAAACTGACTAGGGCAGGATATGACATTTCTTAGCCCTCCAGCAGTGGACCTTCATTTTTTTCTCCAGGAGTGTGGTGGAAAAACCCTAGATCGCCTTTAGGAATTCTTATTACCCAAGTTACTAAGAATATTACCAGTGGCATTCAGGGAGCTTAGCCAATGAGCAGTCAAAAAAGGTGTTTCCTCTGTAGTTCACTCTGATCACCAGCTCCACCCCTGCCCCTCCAATCCCAGCTCCACCCCTGCCCAAGCCTGTAACCTCTGGCTGAGGATGCAGGCCTGGGCAGAAGACCCCCAAGCCCCTCCGATCGCCGGCTTCACAGAGCCCAGGCCTCTGCAATTACTGGCTCTGATCCTGCGCCCTACCATCACTGGCTCTGCCCTTGCCCCACTGGCAGTCTCTGGGCAAGGCTACAGGCCTTCGCAGGGAACCCCCAGACCCCTACTTTGCCGGCCCCACTGGTGCCCAGACCCCTGTGATCGCAGGCTCCATCCCTGCCCCTCCAATCCCTGGCTCAGGAGCCCAGGTCCCTGCAATCTCTGGCCTTGCCCCTGCCTAGGCCTGAGGCCTCTGGCATAGGCCTTATTCCAGGGTAGGGCACCCTCATACACCTCTGATCACTGGCTCTGCCCTTGCCCCCTCCAATCACTGGCTCCACACTTGCCCATGCCTGAGGCCTCTGGTGAAGGTCTCTGGCCTGGGCAGGGGAACCCCTGACCCCTCTGATCACCTGTTCCTCCCCTTGGGCACCCCACCTCCCCCACCACATGCCTGGATAACAGGCCTGACCACTTCAGTGGCGGGGCTGAGCCGGACTGGGCACTGCCATCTTGTGGTTATGGAGGTGGCCATATTTGTCACGGAGTGATGCCTAATTTACATATTACTCTTTTATTAGATAGGACTAGGGGCCCGGTGCACAAAATTTGTGCACAGGTAAGTGGGGGGGGGGGGGGCGGGGGGGGGGGTCCCTCAGCCAGACCTGCACCCTCCCCAATTCGGGAGCCCTCAGGAGATGTGCTACTGATGGCTTGGGCCCACTCCATGTGGTTCTCTGCTCTCTGCCAGGCCTGTCTGCTCCACACCATGGGGATGGGCAAGCAGGCCCTGCTGGGTGCTGCCTGTGGGTCCCCATCGCTTGCTTAGCGCCCTGTGGTGGCCGATGGGACACGCCGGTCCGCGGAGCCGCAAGGTGCTTTTAGCACCGGCCACGCAGCGACTAATCAGACACGGTGGCCCACAGAGCAGCCATCTCTGACTGGGCACGCCTGGCACTAAGTGCCCACCCCCGGCCAGGGGCGGGCACTTAGCACCGGGCGTGCCCGGTCAGAGACAGTGGCCCCACGGAGCTACCGCCCATGCCGTACCCATTGCCACCCACTCTGTGGCTGCCTGCCTCCGTCTTGACTGGGTTAATTTGCATACAGCCACTCTGACAGGCTTAGGCGTCCTGGAGAAAGGGTCAAATTCAATATTACGCTTTTATTAGAGTAGATGTGGCTATGGATGCCTCCATCTTGTGTCCATGGGGGTGGCCATCTTTGTCATGGAGTGATGCCTAATTTGCATATTATTCTTTTATTAGGCAGGATATATATATATACACACATACACACACACATACATATATATATATGTTTATATACTTACATTGAACTATGGTAAACCTGTACTGTTGTTTTAAGCATTTTAAAAACAGGCAACTTAGTCTTCATAAAAACCTTGGGAAGAAAAAACTTTATATATGAGAAAAAGAAAGTATGCCTGCCTGAGAACTACAATTGCTTTTCAACTTTTTTAAAGAAAGATTTATCCTGGAGTTAAGAGTATGTGTCCTAGATTAGCAGGATTAAATCCCAGGATTACATTTACAGAGATTTTAGACCTTTCATGAAAGCCTTTAACTGCTTGCCCATATTAGATGATAACAGGTTAGAGTTAATGCATTATTTTTGAGAACAGGTAACTGAAAAACTATTTCTAACCCAAATTATGTTTATTCTTTGTCACCTTTAAACCTTTCTAGAGGGAGCAGTAGGGCACGAGAGATGGCCCCAAGTTCTTTGACATACAAAGTCTTCCAATGACATACAAGGTCTTTCCCTTGAATCTGGGAAGGCTTATGAATGCTCCAACTAATGGAATGTGGCAGAAGTGATGCCATGTGCCTTCTGAAGTGAAGTCATGAAATGCCATATAGTAGCGACCAAGGGGAATCTCAGAATGCCCCCCCTCCAAACACAGCTGTCATGCTGGGAGAAGTCCAGGCCACATGGAGACACCATGTGTAGGTTCTCTAATCAACAGTCCAGCAAGACACAGCCTTCAAGTCACTGCAGCCTAGAAACCAGACAGAGGGGTGAAAGGGCCTCCCAGTGACCTAAGCCTTGGACCTGAGGCGCCCCGGTCTTTGGAATCTTCCCCACAGAGGCCCTAGTCACCTGTGGAGCAGAGTCAAGCTGTCACCTCTGTGTCCTGTTCAGAATTCTGTCCACAAGGTCTGTTACCAGAATAAAATGGTTGCTGTTTTATGCAATCAGATTTGGGATAGTTTGTATATACTGATAGGTAAATGGACCATCACCCTAGTTAAATTAGCTGGTTATCCTAAGTCCATTTCCATAACAGGAGTACCTATAATAAAATAGTAATTGTCATACTTTCTTGCTTCAGATATATTGTTAATGCTTCACATTCGTGATTTTATTTAACTCTCTCTCATAGACCTATAAAACAAGTATAATAAACATTCCCATCTTTACAGCAGAGGAAATTCGTCTTGGACAGTATAAGTACTCTCCCAAAGACAGACAACTAACAAATGACAGAACTGGTATTAATCTGGAGTTACTGGAGAACTCCAGAATAACTTGTAAAGCGCTACTCATTTGAGAAGAAAAATAGTCTAGTTCCTTTCTTAAAAGTGCATGTTGAAATTTTGAATGTAAAGAAAAATAATGCATAATGCTATAGCCAGTTTATAAAAAAAGGTATTACTGTATCACTAAACTATTTAATTTTCAGAAATATTTATTAAGAGTAGTTCAAAAATGAATAATCTGCAATTTTTAGATCTCAAGAGAGGGAAAAAAATCTATCTAAGGTAGTAAAACTCACATGTGTAAGATTGTAAGGACACCTTAAAGCCCACCAGATTAGCTAATGTCCATCTTCATATAAGTGGGAGCAAACACAAGAACTTACATGTATCTGAAGAGAATGGGATTCCTACAAATGCATTAATAGGTAAGAAGGACCTCCGCGATCAGCCAATCCAATCCCTCCTTTGACAAAGAGACCAGCCCTGTAATTTGCCCAAAGCAGCCTTCCTTTCTGACTCCCACTCTGCCCTTTACTAATGAGCAGGTTACTTGTGTTTCAGTGAACTCCGTAGTCCCCCAAATTTCCAAATAGATTAATTGCTGCTGTGGCTAATCCTTTTTCACATCAAAGATGACTGATCCCTAGTTCTCAGTGACATGGTATAGGGCGCGCAGATGGAACGCACCCATGCTGTGTAAGGCACTACCGAAGAGAGGCACTAGAAGGAGACACCAATTGCAAACAAAGCACACATCAGCCCCAAAAGTGAAATAATTTACAAGGTAACGTGGGTCATCATATCACAAGACCCCATAAAGCTTTGAGACTTCCTGCTGCTCTAATGTTACAATAATTACAAGAAAAGTTGAAATTAGCAAAATAACCACAGTAATGTTCATTCACTGTGTTCCAGGATTAAGTATCAGTAATGATTCTCTTAGGCCCATTTTACAGATAAACTGAAAATTGGAGAAGCAACCAATGGCATATATAATGATAGCAACTACTAGTT
Organism: Murina feae; assembly: GCA_004026665.1. Classification (NCBI taxonomy): domain Eukaryota; kingdom Metazoa; phylum Chordata; class Mammalia; order Chiroptera; family Vespertilionidae; genus Murina; species Murina feae. Next base: position 7,424 of record PVJC01023014.1, read on the forward strand.
GCACATAAAAATCTTTGTCCCCTCTTTTCTTTATTTAAGGGGAGCCAGTTAAAGACTAGGTTTCCCAACTACCCTCTCAGCTAGGTGTGGCCATGTTATTATGTTCACTCTAATGACATATTAAAGTGCCAGGTGGAATTTCTTGGAAGGCTTGTTGATTCAGCTGAAAACAAAAATGCAATGCTTTTGTCCCCTTGCTTTGCTTCATTCCTCTCTGCAATATGGACTGCAGATGCGATAGCAACAGCTCCAGAAGCCATCTTGTAACCTGAGATAACCCTGAGAATGAAAACTGAGGGTTAAATACTGAAGGAGGCGGCAGGAACCCTGGCCTCTGATCATGGAGACAACATACATGCATGTGCTGCCTACTGATAAACTTCTTTTCCAAGAGTGAGAAATTTCTATACTGTCTAAGCCCCTATCATGTTAGATTTTCTGATAAATGCTGGTAGACACAGCTAATCCTTCCTAATATATTACCTTTACAGAAAAAAAATGTTGCCAAACAAAATGTTGAAAGCACCTTGAAAAAAATCAATTTATACCTAATAGTCTACTTTGCTGTAATTTCTATCTCATCCTGCAAAGGACCTCAACGTCATTTCAGGACTGGATGTACACATTTAAAGACAGACACCGAAGATTGTAATTGCCGAAATGGCATAATTCTGTTTGGATCATATTGCAGGCAGGAAGGTTAGATGGGGAAGGAAACTTGGCAAGAAAAAGACAGCTTAAGGAAGAATCAGAAATTGCCGTTAGTTGACTCCAAGCGGTATGCTGTGCATACAGAACACAACCAACCAATAAATTCTACCTGTTATTTGCACAGTGACAGATAAAGGAAAGTGAGGTGTAGCTCGATAAACAAACTCTCTCTTAAAGCAGATTTAGACACTATTCATCCCTTCTTTTCAGTCTAGAAGCCTGTTCAGCTGGAACTATAAAATAAATTCCAGTGCTCTGATCATTTGAAGGAGGAATAATTTTCAAAACTGGCTCAGGCTTTATTTTTCTTCACTTTGAAATTGATTAGATGTGTTGTTAAAAGAAAAATTGGTTAGTGTCTCAAAGAAGAGTATTTTAGACAAATATAAGATAGATCATTTTAGATGCTTAAGCATTAATCATTTCTGCCCATGTGTCCAACCCACAAACAAATCATGTCAGAGTCGGTTTCACTGCAGATCAAATTGTTTACCAAAAGGTAAAACAATCAATATTTTTATATTAACTCAGTGTTTACCATTGAGTCAAGTGATTATAAAATAGCAGTGATAATTTTGAAGTACTTTAAACAAACAATAAATGGACTAAGGCAGTAGAAGTTGCTTGGTAAATAATGGAAATCAAACTCAATACTTGGAAAGAAATGTTACGTAAGTAGTAATTTAATTTAACTTTTCAATTTAGAGCATGCCTAGTCATATGTAACCTTCTGAAATGAAGCATTTCAATAACTCACCATGGTTTGCTTTAGAAGATAATGTGAAAATCTGTAAGAATGACAAAAAAAAAAAAACTTTCACAGCAGCACTTGATCTAACTGCTCACAAAGCAAAGGCAAGTAAATGCGAATGCTTCAATCCAGCGGGTAGACACTGCATTTCACACAGACAGCAGTTTGTCTCTCAAACTTTTAAATGGTGCTCAAACTAAGTTACTACTACTACGTATCCTTGTGTGGGAAGCCTAAACAGAATAAATCTAAAACATAAAGCAAACTAATTTATTTTAATGGTTTTATGTTTTTAAATCATTACTAATCAACTAAAAATTCAAATTGGCTTCCTTGCTATTAATTCTATCAGCAAGGGAACAGTCATGGGAATAGAGTCATCATGCACTACTATATCATTTTAAAATGAATCGTGAGTCAGGCGTGGTTCAGTGGTTGAGTGTCGACCTGTGAAGCAGGAGGTCACAGTTCGATTCCTGGTCAGGGAAAATGCCTGGGGCCTAGGTTGCATGCTTGATCCCTAGTGGGGCACATGCAGGAGGCAGCTAATTAATGATATGTCATCACTGATGTTTCTATTTCTCTCTCCCTCTCCCTTCCTCTCTGAAATCAATAAAAATATATTTTTTAAAAATCAGAATTATTAAAAATGAAATAGTGAGTCAGGGAATGATGTACCAGATTGTGTTCCAAAAGATCTGTATATCCCCTCTGATAATAACTGGCTGAATGATTTGGGTTAATTCACACATGAGGGACATAATAGTATGCATGGTAGAAAAACGTTCCAAGGAAGTATTAGCAGCAGATCTCAGTTCAAATCTAACATAGCCAAGCAACAGAGAAGATATTTACCATGCCAGAACTTCAACGTTCTCAGCTGTAAAAAGAAGTCAATAAGTTATTCCATGGCTACTACAAAGTATAGTTCCAGGTATTGTTGCTGACAAACATGTGTTCCTGATCTGTAAATGACAGCTATTGTTATTATCATTATTATTAACGGCATCTTTTAGCATAATTTTATCTAAACTAATAAAAGCGTAATATTAAAATTAACCGTTTCTTCGGGACGGCCTAAGCCACGCCCACCAGCCAATCAGAGTGACTATATGCAAATTAGCCCAGCCAAGATGGCGGAGGCCACAGCCCTGGGCTCCGCCATCTTGGGAGCCTGGGTCCTGGGAAGGCATCTGGCGCCCTGGGCTGCCAGATGCCTTCCCAGGCGGAGAAGCCTTCCGGGGAAGCGGAGACCAGCCGACGGGACCCCCATTGCCCCCTGCTGGGAGGCCGATCGGGTGGCCAGCGCCACTGGAACGGCCTTCTGGGGGAAGCAGGACCCCGCAGCCCCCTGCTGGGAGGCTGATCGGGTGGCCAGCAACGCCGGAACGGCCTTCCGGGGGAAGCGGGACCCCGCAGCCCCCTGCTGGGAGGCTGATCGGGTGGCCAGCAACGCCGGAACGGCCTTCCGGGGGAAGCGGGACCCCGCAGCCCCCTGCTGGGAGGCTGATCGGGTGGCCAGCAACGCCGGAACGGCCTTCCGGGGGAAGCGGGACCCCGCAGCCCCCTGCTGGGAGGCCGATCAGGTGGCCAGCACCACCGGAACGGCCTCCTGGGCGGAGAAGCCTGGGGTTGGGGGGACGGGACCAGCCGGGGGACCCCATGCCACCTCCTGGGAAGCCTATGGGGTGGCCAGCGCCACTCCATTGCTTCCCAGGCAATGGCCCAGAGGGTCAGTGGGAGCTGTGGCCATCCTGAAAACTGCCCTTAGCCCCTCATCCAGGCTTGCCACACCCTCTGGAGTGAGGATCTCCACTGGGGAGCTTGACCAGCCTGCAAACAGACATTGGCCCCTCACCCAGGCTGGCCAGGCACACCAGCAGGTGGACATCCCCAGAGGGGTCCCAAGCTGTGAGAGGGCACAGGCCGGGCTGAGGGACCCCCCTCCCTCACCACACCAGTGCACAAATTTTTGTGCACCGGGCCCCTAGTTATCTAAGAAAGGGGGAAATAATTCTGGTATAGCTAAATTACAAGGAAGTTGGGAGGATGCAATCAGATTTTTTTTTAATGTGAAAATACATTTAAAATCTAAAACTCTAGAGAATATAAACAATAGACAAACTATTATTTTGTTATTCAACTGGAAACCCCTGCAACTGACTGAAATGTAACAAAAAAGAGTCAGTGCTTAAACATCATTCTGGGGCAAGGAAATAAACAACTGTGAATTATATTATTAAGCAGGAAGTATGGTGAAAATAAACCCTTTGAAATGTTATAACTCCCATAACAAAATTTAGAAAATTACCTAAGTTTTATGATTTGTACTATCTAAAAGTGAATGTCCTATAAGATGTTAGAAAAGAGCTAAACATCTTATCTAATAAAAGAGTAATATTGAAATTGACCATTTCTCCAGGACGCCTAAGCCACGCCCACCAGCCAATCAGAGTGGCTGTATGCAAATTAACCCAGCCAAGATGGAGGCCGGCAGTCACGGAGCTAGAGTAAACAGGCAGCTTCCGTTGCACTGGGAGTAAACTGTCTGCCTAGGCCAGCTGGACCTCTCTCTGCTCACAGCAATTATAGAAGCCACGGAGCTGAAGCAAACAGCAGGCTTCTGTTGCACCAGTGATGGAGGAAACTGCCTGCCTAGGCCGGCTGGGCCTCTATTAAGGCAACATAGTTGCAATTATAGAAGCCACATAGCTGAAGCAAACAGGAGGCTTCCTTGCCTGCCTAGGCCTCGGCTTAAAGCAACAGTTTCAATTATACAAGATAAATAAACCCCAGAAACTTGCTTCTAGCCAGCTTTGCTGGGTCAATGGGAGCTGTGGGCAGCCTGAAAGCCTGAAAATGGCCCTCAGCCCCACACCCAAGCTTGCCACACCCCAATGGGGTGAGGTCCACACTGGGGGGCTTGGCCAGCCTGCAAACAGCCATCAGCCCCTTACCCAGACTGGCCAGGCACGCCAGCAGGTGGACATTCCCTGAGGGGTCCCAGACTGCGAGAGGGCACAGGCCGGACTGAGGGACACCCCAAGTGCACAAATTTTTGTGCCCCGGGCACCTAGTTTTATAGGATTCAGAAAACACAAATTGCCATATACAACTTAATCTGGCTATAAGAGAAGGTATACAGGCAAGATTTCTATTCATAAAACACCCTTTAATTGCAATAGAATATTAAGAAGGCTTTTTTGTGTGTTGTACTCAACTCTCTATCACAGGATATATATCTCAGTGTCTGGAACACTTTAGGAACTCAATAAATATATGTTAAACTAATGGCTAAAAGAATACAGCTAAATTTATAAGTGATTGCTTTTCATCATGATTTGAAAGCCAATATGCTCATGATCGTAAGTATTCCTTTTTCTTTAAAAAGAATTTCAATCTCACATTGCTATATTATTACATTCAGTACTTTCTTAAAAGATTATCTATTAGAAGTAGCATTCAATTGTAGTCTTATATTTTGTAAATGGAGTATCTTTCCTTAAATCACATGACAAAATTTGATGACACACAATGGGTAAAAATTTGGATTTCATAAATCTATTATATAGGGCATAGTGAATCCTCATTTGTTCTGTACAAAACAAAATTCAAATAAGTAACATGCCAAAGATAAGACAAATACAAATAAAAACAAGTAAAATTGCATCCAACTGGGACATCTTCAAAGACAGTATTCCTAAGTTCCAACCTAAATTACATATTTAAGTTTAACTATGGGAAAACTCAACAACTTCCATCACATGCAAAAAATTAGTTCTTAAAGATTTGTGAACTTTTTCATAAAAGCATACTCTTTTAGAGTCCCAAATTTAACACTCTATGTAATAAATACTTTAAGCAATAAAACAAAATTTTTAAAAAAGAGTCCCAAATTGCAGCAGCATAGTAGTAACTCACTCAGCTTATTCCTCAGGCTGATGCTTGATACAGTTCTGTTGGATCCCACCCACCTTCCCCAGGACGAGTCCCCCTAGTAACCACGCTAAGGAAACTCCTCTCTGGTCACCTGTTGCAAGACAGATAGCAGCTGAGCGTGTTTCTGTAATCAGGAACTTGGGTTTTCAAGGTGGTGAGGAAAAAGAGCCAGAACCTTGGCAGCTGTGAATCAATGGCCCCACCCTTCCACTTGATAACAAAAATCAGCTGTTCCCTCAACAGCTGGCAGGTGGCTGATGAAATGAGATCTGAAAATAGCTGTAGATCTTATGCAGAAGAGCCTTATAGTTAGATGGCAACAGAGAATAGAAAAAAGAAGAGGTGTTGGATCCCGGCCAGTGTGGCTCAGTTGCTGAGTGTCAACCCATGAACCAAGAGGTTGCTAGTTTGATCCTGGTCAGGGAACATGCCAGAGCTGTAGGGGGTGTGCAAAAGGCAGCTGATCAATGCTTCTCTCTCATCAATGCTTCTTTCTCTCTATCCCTCTCCCTAAAAATCAATAAAAACATTGTTTTTTAAAAAAAGAAGAGGTGGTCAGGGTAATTTGAGAAAGCTTATACATGTGGTAGCACATGGATACTAACAAAGTGTAGCAGGAACTACTCACAGAAGTGAAGGGAGCCTACAACCTGGGAAACTCAGTAAAAAAAAAAAATAATGAAAAATAGAACAGAAAGAGAAAGGTATCTCCTTGAAGGTACGCTATTGCCCTACCTGAAATGAGAAAAACTGGATTATATTTTAAACAATTTCCTTATCCATATGTTTACCACTTCATGGTGTTACTGTGTAGTAATGTGTTTAAAATAAAATATTATCATTATAAACAGGAAGATGTTTGTAATGATTTTGGTGATGATGATGATGATGATGATGATGATGATGATGATGATTCTGGCTTCTCCAATAGGCTGCATTTTGAGACTGACAACAACATATCACAGGCATTGATGTTACTTAGCAGATCTATACAGATGTCAACCATGTGCCATGCACTAGGCTAGACAAAAATTAATGAGGCTTGGACATGGCCTCCAGTGATTACATGTGGATAGAAAGGCATGCACACTTCTGACAGTGCTACTTGTTATATGCTGAAAGCACCCAAAAGTTAGGTAGTAATTCTGCTGGGGACAAGACCTGGAGAAAATGGGGCAGGAGGAAAGGGCAGACTGAAAGCTTCCTAAATTAATGTCACATACCAGCTGGTCTTCAAGGATGACTAGAGTTTATCTGAAGAGGATCTTCTTAAAAAGGTATTTCAGGAAAGAATAGGACACGCACATATAAAGACCATGACAGATGGGAAAGGGCGCTGCCTGGGAGCCAGCGAAAGGGATGTGCTGAGCAGTACTCAAGCTTTGGCTGGAGCTAAAAACCTTACCTGTATCATAATGCGGATCCACAAGTCTATTTGCGTTTTCTTCAAGCAGTTCTTGACAGTCTGCTACAGAAAGCAGAAGTAAGGACAGCAAAATGGAATGTGCTTCAGAGAGACAAGGGCGAGAAGGAAGGAAGAAAAACGCCCAGGATGCTGCTTCTCCACTTCCCATTGCCTAACCCACTCACCTGACTGCAGCCAGTTCTTCACAGCAGCAGCAAGGGCCCTTTTTAGTAACCCTTTCACTTCTCTAAACTATTTTTTTATCATTTTTTTTAAAAGTGTGTGGTACAATAAGCAAAGACGAGTGAGGAAATCAGCCTTCCAGGGAAGCCATGTTACAGTGTGAAGTGCAAATATTTAGGTGAAGGTGCTGGCTGCCTCCTTTTCCAGCCACCGTAAAACACCCCTAATGCCCTCCTATCTCTGAGCGCCCATAACTTTGAGGCTGGCTTTTATGGTGCTGATTCCATCTGTGTGTTCACTATTACTGACTCAGGGTACATCTGCTCCACAGCAAGAAATCAAAGACTGGGCTTTATTTGGCTATATTTTACGAGTTTATTTTGTTATTGCACAAAAGAGGAAATGCTAGGCTTAATTTCTCAGCATTATGGATTGAAACACATAACAGAACATACCGCTGTTATATATTTAACACATGCGTGCATCTGAGAGAAAGAGAAACATCAGTTTTATGTTTATTACTTGTGTAGTTTTCAGGCCTTACAAAGAAAAACAGAAGAAAAAAACAAGTTCAGCAACTCTTCTATAACACCATTGCAGTGACTTTTATTTCTGTTCTATCATATGGGCATTTACAGCATTAAGACATTTTTATAAGGAGAATATTCCCCAGAGAGTAAATGACCTGAAATTCCAGTTTATTTCCCAATCTGTTTTCTGATAAGTAAAACGCAATCAATCCCTCCCCTTTCACATTTACTACTGCATAAATCACTGTAACTGGAGTCAGCTAATAAACTTTCATAGCCAAAGGTCTTACACTGAAATCCACAACCCACAAATATTTGCTCTATAAAATATGATAGGTTGGGAAAGTTAGGTAGATCTCAGATAGCGGCAAATGATCCTAATCTAATCATTCCATTGATGACTTGTAGTCCAAACACCTTCACTATAGAAAAACAAAATCCGTAAGTCCAAGGACAGTAATTCATTAAAATATTTTAGTAAAGTAAAACTGAATTTAAATCAATATTAACAGTGTGGTTAGCTTTATAAGATTACACTGTGAAATAATGTCCTTTAACTTATTCTATGCTAACAATATTAAAATCAATTTGGGTTTTCATTCAGAAATCAGACATAATATCCTTTTAATAGGATTTGCCAAAGATTTCCACTAATACAAACCTGACTTCCCCTTAAAGGTCTTTAAAGGAAGAGGAACCAGAATGGATATTAAATAGTTTTCCTTCAAAACAAAATGTAGAGCTTTAAAGAAAAGCCAATATTAGAACTAAAAAAAAAGCCTTATTTAAATATTACAAGTACATATAATTTAAAACTTGAGCCAGTCTCTATTAAAATATATACTGTTAGGGGGAACCCTAATCCCCTTTCTCATGTTAAAGCTGTGCTCCCAAAAGAAAAACGTAATTTGAGCATCTCTTCATTCCTTATGTCACTGCTGCTCATAGAAGCAGCAGCGATCACATGGTGGGTAAGACCTTGAGAGTCTGACAATGACATCTACATTCAATGTAGCAAGAGAAAAGTGTAAAAAGTCACAGTTTGCCCATGAATTGGCCTCTTTTCTCTCTCGGTCTAGGTTAAGTTTAACTCCTGGGGAAAAGGTTGTAAAAACCATGTGGCTGCAGATCTAGACAGTGGTTTCTAGTTGAGATCTACCAATAAAAAAGGACATAGTTTGATATCTACCTGATGCGTGTGTGTAATTCCCATTCGGTTTGAAATTCAACTCCCTACAACAAACACACAATGGGGTCAAGGTGTTCTTCCCAACCCCCCTCCTGAAATTCTACTCATCTTTAAATGTTCATGCCTAACATTACCCATTTCAATAAATACTCAAGCAGTTGTTGAAACTGTCTCTCTTCAATGTTCCCATGGCACTTCCTAGTTTGCCTATAGCACTTTACCCAGTTCCTTACTAGCTTACAAATAAACTCCCACAAGCCAGAGGCAATAAATGATTTGTATGCTCTTTAAACAGAGCTTTGCACAGGACTGTTCAGTTATACTTTGTTAAACTCTAAAATTCATATATTCCTTAATGTTAAAGAACATGTTTATGAAGTATGGAGAGAATGACAGTGTGCAAAAATAAATTCATCACATAAATTCTATTTACCCAACAAAGAAGAGCATATTTCTAAACAGTTCTGGGGAAACTGTTAGCCAACCGCCTTCAGGCAATGATAACTTGAACACTGGGAGTTTCTATGTATTTGCTGCTCTGCAATGTTTCACTGGGAAGATCTTCACGGACAAAATGAGGCCCTAGATTTTCTTGGGATTTCAGACATAATCCTACTTTTAAGCTTACATATAGATGAGAGACTTAATGTTAAAATAATGCAAATGCCCTTTGATTCAAATATAAGTAAAATTATGAAATAATCGAAAAAATAAAGGAAAATTGCAGAAGCACTGTAATAGCTATTCACAGGCTTCCTTGTGGCAATTAACAATCCTGTGTGTTTAAAAATCACTAAAGTACCTGGCCGGTGTGGCTCATTGAACACTGACCTATGAGCCAGGAAGTCATGGTTTGATTCCCAGTCAGGGCATATGCCGGGATTACTGGCTTGATCCCCATTAGGGAGAGTGCAAGAGGCAGCTGATCAATGATTCTCTATCATCATTAATGTTTCTATCTCTATGTCTATCTCCCTCTCCCTTTCTCTCTGAAGTCAATAAAAAAATATATTAAAAAAAGAAAAACATAAAAAAGAGCAAACACTGAAGCACAACTTCATGGGTCTGGAAGACATTCATTCACCTCATTTGACAATTATTTACTGAACATCAACTACATTCCTGGTCCTCTGCAGGAATTAGACTTACAGCTATGCAATATAATAGACACCATCCCCATCCTCAGTTAGGTTACAACTGCTGCAAAAGAGTTTGATATTACACAGATAATCAAGCAAATAAAATCATAACTGTTACCTAGGAAAAGGGGGGTTAGGTAAGAGAGGTAAGAAAGGCCTTACATCATCAAATACACTCTGACAATCCAAATATGCTACATACACTAGAAAATTTAATAATTTTTAACATTTATATGTTATGAAATATAAAATATATTTTACTAAAATTTCAGAAAGGTTCAGGTTGAAGAAAGGTCACTCCCAATTCAATCTACAAATTCTATTTGTAAATAACTTATAAATTTTCTAAAAATCAAATACACAAAGCATATTTTAAAAAAATTTTGTTATAATATCTACCCAAAAAATAAGAAAGGTAACCTTCTTCAAAAGTATTTCCAAGCCACTTATAGATTAATTTTGCTAAAATGGGTAGTATTGATGAAAGTAGTTTCAATATATTGATGCCTAATTCAAGAATCTACATGGCATCCAATTTCCTGATAAAGTAAATATTTACTCTATAAAATATCTTTCAAGATCTTCCGGAATCTATCTTGACCTACAGAGTCTCTTCCCAACTTTTACACTAAACATTGATAAAAGCTACCATAAATGTCATAAATAATCTTATCTCATTATGCATTTCATCTCTAAATTATTTCTATCCTTTAAGGCCCACTATGAGCTATATATACTCAATTAGGTGAGTTATCAAGTTACTCCTAGAAATTATCAAATATTTATATACACTACAAATCTCACCACGTTTTATATGGGTATGTATAAAGATACAGATTTTATCTAAAAATAAGAATTACAAAACATAATTAGTGTGATTTAAATTAAATAACAGGTAATAGTACATACTCAGTATTATTTAATGCATACATATAATATTCCAAAACCATAATTATCATTTGTTTCAAGTCCTTTCATTAATTAATCAAACCAGTATTTATCAAGCATGTATTATGTACAATATTGTAATGAACAAGATAAATTAAATTTATCTCATAAAACTTACAATAAACAAGTCATGAAGAAAAAGTTACTTCTTTTGGTAAATATTAAGAAATGAGCATCTATGAAGAAACTCCTGGTAGCTCATTAGCATCATATAAAAATATATTGTACATAGTTCTATATATTCAGTAACTTCCCTGAAATTTGCTAATAAAATATGAACTTAGAAAACATAGAAAAACTGTCACCTAGTCAACTAAATTTTATTACAGCACTAAAAGAGCAAGAAAAAATTACAGATAAAGACCTTTACATGTTTCATATATGGTCAAGAAAGCTCTACTTCTTTTAAAGAAAATTGGACTTTTCTTTATAATGAACTTGTGAAACAGGAGGTCCTGCTTAGAAATGGGCAGATAAGTAAATCTTATGTTAAATGGGTTTAGTTACTCTACAGATACTTAAAAATTTTCCCTGCTAAACTTAACTAAGCTAAAATAAATCGTTGCTCTATATTTTTAAAAAATACAGGTCATAATGGGTATTACTTAATATACATAGCAGGTTTTTAAAAACAGTAATTAGTCACTAGTTATTTAATGTACTCTATATGCTTTAGGTAAAACTAGAGGCCCAATGCACAAAATTCTTACAAGGGGCTTGGCCCCCAGAGCCCATGCTTCGTCTGGAAGGTCATCTGGAAGGTCATTGGCTGTCGGGTCTAATTAGTATCTTATGCTTTTATTATCATAGATACCAGTTCCAATCTTAACAATAATTCTATTACAATTTTAATGTTACAGAGGACACTGAGAACTGAAGTGGCAGAGTAAGGATCTGATTTAAGTTTTCCTGAACCCAAATGCCAGTTCTTAAACCCTTTATTCTACTATTTCTAGTTGGGGCTCATAGATTTTAAACTGATCCTCATAATAGCATTGGAAAGAGCATTAGTGCTACTAAAATAAGTACAATATGGAAACCAAATCTTTGCATTTTTTTCAGATAACTACACGTGCGTATATACACATGTGAATAAGAAATTACTTTCACAAATTGTTTAAATTCCACGATGAAATATTTAGTCAGCTTTGAAAACAGAATCCTATGTATACAGAGATAATGTAAAGGCATTGAAAATATTTTTCGGTTATGTGAACCCTCCATTCGTTGAAATGCTTTTAGTGCCACAGGGATGAAGTATATTGATAATTTGTAACCACTCTTATAAAGAAGCTTAAAGAGTAATGTAAAGAAGACACTGTAGCTCTATTTGCTGCAGCACTTAGTTTGTGCTCGTGTACTATAAGAACAAATGCTAATTACTGTTCAGCCCTAATGCTAATCTCAGCATCTGCTAATTAAAAGATCACATCTTCTGCAAAGTCAGCATTACCATTCAAATGAAAACATTAATCAGTTTGAAAAATCCAAAATCAATCGGCTGAAAGGAGAAAGTTGTTGGCCTTGAGAGCAAGCTCGGAGGAGTGCAAGAGAGCCAGTCAACACACATACCTCAGCAAAAGGTTTACATTGTTACATGTTGCTCCAAACTGTATCCCCTATTTCGCCCTAACCACTCACAGACATCATGTCTTTAGATGCAGTACCACCACAACATCTGGCTCTTAAAGAAACCGAGTTTTACAGTCAATGTACTGTGGATGTGAGTGCTGACCAGATTTCTGAAATAGATGTTGCCTGGTGCCGAGTTTTCACAAAGTGAATACAACCTAGTGAGATATTTCCAGATTAGTAATACTTGCTGCAAAGCTCAGCTGCATAAATTATTTCATACCTTTGTTTGTTTGTTTTTGCTTTTTTAAAGCTAACAGATAGGTCTTTTTTTATTACCTTTATCAACTTGCAGAATCCCTAAAATGCAAACCTGTGTTACAATTCAGATAAAAGAAAAAAAACAGCATGATTCCAGTGTTACTCATGAAGTTGTCACAGACAAAAGACTTGGGTTTTGTTAGCAGTGACCTCTTCCATCTCATTTGTTACTCCTCGCCGTGTCAAAGAGAAGAGATTAAAAAGAACCTTCTCTCTCTGGCGAAGGACACACAGGTGCACTGGCTCTGTCAGCTAAAAGACATTTAAATGGCCAATACAAAAATCCCCCTGCAAAAGTAAAAACTGTGACATATGTATAGATAAGAGATGGCAAGATACAGAAAACATCTTATGTAATGCTTCCAATTTCTTAAATTTGAAAAATTTAATATATATATTGCATTCATTTGGCAACCCATATGAATATATACACACTTGGAAAAGTAAGGGTTCCTAACATTTTCAGAATCTAATGGCTCAAGGATTAAAAGAAAACACTTTAGGGAAAAATAATCTATGGTGACTTTTTACTAGTCAGCAAAAACAATAAAAATACAAAACTATAAGCTCAGATGGACTACAACTACAAATAAGTAAATAACATTTATCTTCAACTTGAAAAAATGAGTAAAGAATTACATGTAAATTCATATGCAGTACAAAAGGTATTAATGGCCCTGACCAGTTTGGCTCAGTGGATAGAGAGTTGGCCTGTGGACTGACGGGTCCCAGGTTCGATTCCGGTCAAGGGCATGTACCTTGGTTTCAGGCACATCCTCAGTAGGAGGTGTGCAAGAGGCAGCTGATTGATGTTTCTCTCTCATCAATGTTTCTAGCTCTCTATCCCCCTGCCCTTCCTCTCTGTAAAAAAATCATTAAATACATTTAAAAAAACAAAAACAAACAAAAAAGGTATTAATGTAGTAATAACTGAAATAGAAAGTCAAATTCATAGCCCTGGTTATGTAAAAAGATGGGAAGAATGCAGGCTTGACAAGATTTACAATAATGATTTCATTGGGCAGACAAAGAGTTTAGATATATACCACACTGAGAAAATTCAGCTCTAATTCACTTTACTGAGTTATGAAATAAATATAACTTTTTCTAAAAACAACTTCATGTGACAATTTTTAAGTGAAAGGAATTATTACTAGCACTTACCATGTTTTTCTTAAACTTATGACAGAAAACCTGAACCTATATATCCTTCACTGACATCTAATCTAATAAAAGAGTAATATGCAAATTAACCATCACTCCCAGACACCTAAGCCATGCCCAACAGCCAAGCCGTGTCCACCAGCCAATCAGAGTGACTGTATGCAAATTAACCTAGCCAAGATGGCGGCCAGCAGCCACAGAGCTAGAGCAAATAGGAGGCTTCTGTTTGGAGGAAACTGCCTGCCTCGGCTGGCTGGGCCTCTGCTCAAGGCAACATAGTTTCAATTATAGAAACCACATAGCTGAAGCAAACAGGAGGCTTCCTTCCCTGCCTAGGCCTCTGCTCAAGGCAACAAAGTTTTAATTCTAGAAGATAAATAAACCTCAGAAACCTGATTCCAGCAAGCCTCACTGGGACGCTGGGTCAATGGGAGCTGTGGGAAGCCTGAAAACAGCCCTCAGCCCCTCACCCAGGCTGGCCAGGTACCCCAGCAGGGACCTGAACTTTGAAGGGACTGTGGGCAGCCTGAAAACGGGCCTCAGCCCTTCACCCAGGCTGGCCACACCCCAATGGGGTAAGGGTCCCCATTGTGGGGCTTGGCTAGCCTGCAAACAGCCCTCAGCCCGTCACCCAGGCTGGCCAGGCATGCCAGCAGGTGGACATCCCCTGAGGGGTCCCAGACTGCGAGAGGGCACAGGCCAGGCTGAGGGATCCCCCGCCACCAAGTGCACAAATTTTTGTGCACCGGGCCCCTAGTTTTTTCAATAATACCAAAGAATAAACAAGAAGAGCTCAAATGGTATAAATGCTCATCTCCATGATGCATAGAGTAGAAAAATGGTTGATGTGTTCACCAAAGTAGAAACTGTAAGGTGTCTCCTCATTGAGCACATTCCCCAGAAAAGGATTTTCTCATGCTTAATACATTGATGAAAGCTACATACATAAAAAAAGCAATGATCTCTCATGAACACACTCACTATTTCCAAGCCCACAGAGATAGATACACATAAACAGAATGCCAACGCATCAATGTACAAGGAGATGTAACCTTCACAGTGATGACAATACTAGAGATGTTGTCCATAAGTCTATTCTCCCCCCAAGACAGAATTCAGGGGAAGTCAAATAAACAAGGAATCAGAACAAGAGCAATCAATGGCCTTCAATCGGTATTTAAAGTATTTAATAGTCAATATTTAATAGTCAGATGATCTATCTCATAAAAGTGATGTCTTAGCAATGAGAACAGAATTGATTTTCTATGTCTCCAGTCAACCAGCTCTTCTCGAGTGACGCATTATTTCATACGATCTAGTAATAATTCAATCCAGTCCTAAAAACCTTCAAGCCAGGGAGCAGTTCAGTCACTCTGAGATGCCTTTACACACCTAGGTTTCTTTCATTCTCTGCTCATTGCACTGTCTGAAGAATTTTATTTCCCTTCAGTGTGACTTCTCTAAGCAACATGTTGGTCCACAAGCTCTAACACATAATACGTTCTGAACCATAAGCATTAGTATATTAGTAAAGCTTTATACAATCAGTGACCTAGCCAGAAAATATGTGGTTTGAGAAAATTAGCCTAATCCAAGGTTTGAGCACAGCCAGTGTGGCTCAGTGGTTTTATCGACCTATGACCCAAAAGGTCACACACAGTTCAACTCCCAGTCAGAGCATATGCCCAGGTTGTGGGCTCGATCCCCAGAGTGGGACTTGAAGGAGGCAACCAATCAATGATTTTCTCTCATCACTGATGTTTCTATTTCTATTTCTCCCTTCCTCTCTAAAATTGATAAAAATATTTTTCATAAAAAAGTTTGGGCTGCAAATTAAAAATTACATTGTTCAACCCTTTTAAAACTATAAATGCAGGTGAATACTTTCAATACTAAGTGCAAACTAGAGATCAGCAAGGCTCATTTTATAGAGTGAGGATTTGGAGGATGAATGAACCTGTTACTGACTGCCTGTGACTGACTACTAGGCATTTCACTAGATAAACGAGAACGTATTTCCTTTCTAATTCCTTACAGCCATGAGAGAGTTACTGACATCTCCTCGCGCAGAAGACCAAGCTAAGCCTCCCTTCCATCTCTTCGGGGACCTCATACTTTGTTCTGAGTCCTTCTTCTACTTGTATTTTCACTTCTGACTTCTACAACTGAATCATGTCCCAGCCTCTCACATCCTGAAAGCACAAGTGAGCAAGGCAATGAACATAAAAGCCACCCTCACAGGGGTCTATAATTCTTCTTTGAACAGAGCCAAATTCTCTCTTTTCCTTCCCAACAAATGGAGAAATAATTTATACTTGCTGTCTGTTCTTCCTCCACATTCAATCACCAAACCACTGCAGTCATCTTTTGGGCAGCACCACTTTTCACTAAAACTGCTCTGGAAAAGGGCACTACATTTCAAGGAGAACTTCTGAAATTCTCGCTTTGCCGCCATTATTAAACTTAAAAAAAGTGAAGTATTTCTTTTCCAAGCTCTTGGACCATTTCTTTGTGTTTCCCTTTAATATTTTCCATCCAGCAGTGTGAGAATTCCCCATGGATTTATCCTTGGCCATATTCTATGCACACACTTTATGCCTTCTCCTAGTCATTTAATCCATAATCTTGGCCTCAACCTCCACTCAATGATGCCAAAATCTATGTCTCTAGCCCAAATCCTCTCATTAGCTCCAGAACACTGTGTCCAGCCCATACCCTCATATAAAGGGAAGGAAGTCCTTTACTGAATGCTCTATCTTTCCCACCAATTTTTCCATATTTTGTAAGACCATAAAACGACATCACCATCTTCTCTATCCCCCAATTAAGCAATATGCAAGTCAGCCTTGACTGCTCCCTTACTATCCACCTGTAATTTAATCATCAACTCCTGAATATATTAATTTCTTAGAATCTTATACATCAGTGCACTTTTCACCCCGTGGATACTGCCTGACTCAGTCCTTAGCATCTTTCCAAGAGACATCTATCCAGCCTCCCCTCTGGGACAAAAGCTCTCCATCCAGACCCTGCACCTGCCAACTACAAGAAGTACAAACTTGTTTTCAGATTGCCAAGGCCCAGGAGCATGCTCAGACCTACCTCTCTAGCTGTAATTTCATAATTCCTCCTGACTCCTCCTAAAAACCACCCTACTACACACACACACACACCAAGTTTTATCACAAGTTTATCTTCTTTCTGCCACACCATATAGTACAATATTCAGATCGGTGTCATGTTGAGCCAACACTTAATGCAGTCTCCCTTGTTGACTGACATGACTCACAATGTATTTTAAAACCAGAGTATAATTATTGAAATTGCCAAGTTCTCTTCCCAGGTAAGTATCAACAGATAATTCTCACTTTGCCAGTTCAAGATGGGCCTTACAACTTCCCAAACCACAACACCTACCATAACAAGAATCTTGAACAAAGTGTAGTATGACAATATTCTTCTGTCACAATTTAAGAGCTTTTCTGTCAACACCCACCACTATTAACAGAGGTTACTCTTTACCACACCAGGACTTTGGAATTACTGAGTTTTAGCTCACCATAATGATACACACCTATACCTACAACATGGTGGTAATGTTACTTAAGTTGGGAATTCAGAATATGTGGTTGTATCACCCAGAGGTATCAGAAAACAGTTCTGATATTTTATAGCTTCCAGTGTCAAGAAACAATGTGAATATGCTGCTGAACCTTTGCATTCACTCAGACACTATCGTATAAAACTGGATACCAAAACTGATGCAAATATAATTTTAAAAAGTACGTGTTTGTTAAATGTTGATTACATAATTTAAATTCAGCTGTTTCTTATTTACTGGTTAATAAGGATTATAGGAATCAATGATGAATGTGATACTTGTAACACTGGAATATCCCCATGGACAGCACCATTGGAACCAAAATTATTATATCTTCTCCTATACTGTCTGGACCCCGCCCCCACCCCTGCACACCCAGAACGCTCCTCAGTCGGCTTCGCGGAAGTACGAGAGCTCCAATCTAAAAAGCCCTCTGCCTGCCACACAGGCTACTCAGCTGAGCCAGGAGACACAGGGCCTTTCGTGTTAACTTTGTTATTGCTGTTTGTTCCTCTGTGAGTATTCTGAGAAGTTATTTTAACCTTTCAACAACTTCAACTTCATCGTCTGTAAAATGAAAGATTTGATTGGTAAATGTAATATTTTGTCCAATTTAAAATTGTAGCAATATAAGCCTGGGAAGAGCAGCTAACACACCTTGCAATTAAAGGGATGAAGAAAAAAATATATATAAAGGTGGCATACAGTATAAAGAGTGGGGGAGAACAATGGCCTTCAAAAGAGAAACATGTGAAGCTCAGGAAACTAACATAAAGGAAATAAAAGAGACTATTTGAAAAAGAACTGTAAGAATTTAACCCACTTGACTTCAATCATTCACAATTGCCTAAGAAGTTGGCACAGTTCCAAGTAAAAGTATGTGTGAAAGCACTTAAATAAGTTTAGCTCATTGATTGTATGTATATGTTAAATATAAGATTTTATTAGTAGTATTAGGGGATATTTACATTGTCATTAATGTATTCAAATAAACTAGATAATGGCTTTTTTCATGATGAACTTTTGTACTAATTACAAAATAATTGTTAAATAAATGCTTTAATTTAATTAAATAAGTTTAAAATTAATCTGGTTATAATACTTAAGCATGTAGGCACTGACACTATCACATTCAAGCTGGTGGGGAGGAGACAAAGTCATCCTGATTGATTACAACTCTGAGAAAGTCGTGATGCTCGAGACAGCTCCACAGTGTGGTGCGGCCTCTTCGGCTGTACTCTGATGCGTGCCCCGAGGAAGGCTGAGGGCCTGTCTCTAACATAATATTTGGATTGTTTACCTAGAATAGTAACTAACTGTCCTGTAGCACATTTTCTAAGAGCCAGGCACTGTACTACACTTTATATGTATGAAGCAATTTAATACTTACAACAGCCCTGTGAGGCAGGTGCTGTCATTAGCCCAAATTTAGATATAAGTAAACTTATTTTACTAAGTTACATTGCTAGTAACTGGTAGAACTGGAATTCAAATCTAAGCACACAGGCTAAAGAATCAACATTCTCTCTTTAAAGCCATGTAAGAATAAGTACTATGGTGTGATATAATGTGTATAAAATACACCTGATCACCTACCCTATTACAAACATAATTCTGGGTGCTTCTTATACATCATCACATTTAACCCTGACACCGATCCTAGGAAGAAGATACTGTACTACCATTCTCTCCACTCTTTTCAGATTAGGACACCAGGGCTGTGGGAGGTTAGCTACCTACACAAGGTCATATCTCCACAACTTTCCTCATCTGTCTAGCAATGCTTCTCTCAAACATAGTTCCTTTCATCCCCTTATTCCAAGCTGCTGGTCTCATTCTGGCAATGTAGTAGTATGGCATAGTTATAATGAACATTCGTGGCATTATACACTCAGACTCCTTTCCAGG